>CM074187.1:6000000-6301028 GCA_037179385.1 Holothuria scabra | reverse complement strand
TAAGGCTCCGAGGCAAAACTGATTTTTTTCGTACAAAATTGCCTTTGCCACCATAGTAAGGTTGAAGGAAAGATCTTCCTTAATATAGGAAAGAGAGGTTAGAAGTTTTCAATGTTGCATTTGCGTGTTACTTTAGAATCACAACTAAAATATTTGCGGAACCTTTAACGTTGGATAAATCCCACGTAATGGCCGGCGTCACAGCTAAAAGATTGGAAGATCAATGCTTGTGGAGAGCGCAAACAATTTCAAAGTTATAAAAATAATTGTTACAGAACTTACAGGTTGGAAATGAATAAAGCCATGCGAAATACTTTGTGGGCATGTCTACCTCTTCACGTTGTTTTTGGTTACCTCGCAAAAAAGGGGGTGTTTGGCACCAAATATTTTATCCTCTCCTTCCCTCAAAAATTGGAGGGGAAATGTGTCCAGCCCCACTCGCTTACATTTACAGCTTGTGACAGGTACAATACATACAAATCAATTGGAGGATGGGGGGGGGGGGGCTCAAATTATGGACTATATAATGAGTGGCTTTTATTTTTCCTGGAAATGGGGAACCGGAAGCAGGACCCCCCCCCACTCACCCGCCAAATAAGAAATAACTAAGATAAAAAAAAAAAACAGCCTGTTCTGCCTTGTGATGTAGCTTTCTTCCTCCCTTTGCACACCACAAGTCTAAATATTCAAAAATATTACAGAGCATGAAAAATGTATTCTAACAGTCCAACTCCAATCTTCATAGGACATTCCTGAGCTGAGATAAAATGTCGAGGTTTATTCGCCTAAAACAAATTGGCCCATTGCACAGTTATTTGTGACTTTCTTGTTGTTCAACTCACATTACAATTGTTCCCCTTTAAAATTTAAAATTTTGTTATGACCTTGGACACTTCCTGTTTGATTGCATAGCGGCAGCCGCATGGTGTACAGAGAGGACTTAATTAATTACTTCACCCCATATAAGTAACAGTGCTATCACACCTTGCTACAAGGTGCAGTTACTTTCAGAAAACAGAGAAATACAAAGATTGTAATTTGAACAGTACAACAATGACATCACAAATCATTGCGCAATGTACACGGGGATTTTGAATTGAGTGAATAAACTTCAACATTTTATATTTCAGCTCGTAAATATCCTATAAAGATGGGAGTCTACCTGATAGAATTCATTTTTCATGGTCTTTAATATAATTTTTTGAATTTTTTGACTTGAGGTACACTTTAATCGGTTAGCATATGGTATGCCACATGAACAAAGCACAAAAGCTTGTAGGGTGAAATGCAGTACTTTTGAAGAGGCTTGTAAAACATACTAAAGTGCATTGACTAGGTGATGATAATTTTTGATAACCTCATTGCCTGAACGAGCGAAATTTGTTTTTGTTGGGTAAAGCTCTTTCTCTGGTCCCTCCTCTCTTGGCTTTAGTGCAGGCTACAGAATTGACTTGTCTTCCGCATCATTCCCATATATTCTGTTACACATTCCAACACTCATATGCGTACGGGAGCATTTCAGTTTGGTGGCAGAGGATTCTCTGCCCGAAAAATGTAATTCTGCCCGAAAGACTATCCAAGCGGAGCGCCACCATCAGTTGGTGCGGAGCGCACAGAAAATTTTGAAAAATCGCAACCCCTCAGACAGCCGGAAATGGCCTTTCCCAGGCTTACAAGCAGGAACAAACGCCGATATTTTGAACTTTCGTTTGCAATAAAATTTTCACCAAAAATGAGCAAATCTACAAAAAGATCCGAAAAATCCCAGATGAAATGTACCACTACCATTGGATGACTCCATCAAGCTATAATCATTGGAAAATGAGTTTGTTTGCCCGTTCTACAAACTATTTTACGTCATGCAGCATGAGATTATCATCAATATAATTTTGAAAATTGAAAAACTTCAGAAACCCTCGAAAATCCCAAGGCTCTCAACTTCGAGGGAGGATGGCATTGCATCGCATTCCGGCTGCCTATTAAATATAAGTTTCGTCGAACTTTACAAGGATCCCGTGTGTTTTAGTAGCCTGTTTAGCTCAGATTCATAGGCCCGAATTACCCGAGTTGGGATGCCATGCAACGAATTGGCCCTTAAAAACCGATTAGCTCAATTTTCGCGCGATTCCCAAGCAAGGTAGCAGCCTGTTTATATGCATTTAAACAAACAAGGTGGCAAATTATTTCGCGAATTTTGGTATCTTTCAGAGTTTTCATGAAAATTGTACCGTGACTTTGATGTTTTTTTACTATTTTTTCGGCCAAGTGTTTGAAGGAATTCGGGCGCGCCTAGGAGTTTTCTGTGTTAGTAGAAACAAACCAGGTTTTAAGACTCAAACGGCTGCCCGAATTTTTCCAATTTTTCCAAATCCCTGCCCGAATTTTAGGTCTTAAGAATTTTTTTTTTTTTTTTTGGGGGGGGGGGGGGGGCTCCCCCGCCTCGTACGCCTATGCCAACACTAGCTGCAATCATTTGTGACCCAGTTGTCGAAAAATGGTTGCTAGAACAGAGGGTTGTCGTGACAAAGAAATATTGTAACGTAACAGTGTCAGAATAAAGAGGTGTCGTAACTATTTGTGTCGGCGCATGTTTGGCGGATATCAGAACATAGTATGTGCCAGAATGTAGTGCTTGGTTGCCCGCTTGGTTGCAGTCATCATTCCCCATTTATTTTGATACTAGGCTGAGTGATTACCTCAAAGAGATGTTTAGAGCTATATAGGTTACTGCACTTGCGACAACTTTAAGTACCTGGAATAGAGATACAACTCATAGAATTCATCATACCTAGAATTAAAAGAACTTTAATTGTTGTACTGGGTG
The DNA here is from genome assembly GCA_037179385.1 of Holothuria scabra. Lineage (NCBI taxonomy): Eukaryota > Metazoa > Echinodermata > Holothuroidea > Aspidochirotida > Holothuriidae > Holothuria > Holothuria scabra. Next base: position 6,298,204 of record CM074187.1, on the reverse strand, counting down.
AACAATGTCCATAGGGTCTGATGATTCAGGAGTGGACCCTTATACAACCTTTAGCTAGAGCTAGCATACAAGGTCTTATCTTGTTTAGGAATACCGGATGCAGGGCTCTTTAACAGGCTTGCTTTTTCTTGTTCACGGGGCCTGCCAGTCTTGCTGAGCAACTGAAACTGCCCTTTGTTCACAGTGTAAAAGTATACTGTATAGGTCAATGTTAATTTTAGAACTCAATAGAAATTTTACTGCCAGAATGACTCTCAAAAGCTGCCAATCATTGAAAGAGAATATAGAAAGTGGCTAGTTTGGGGAGCCATCACATATTAGCAGGACATGTGATGGTTTCATAGAAAGGAAAATGCAGCGTTCTCAATGTAATACTTGATGCTTCGCTTAAACAGAGTACCATTGACTTGACCTATAGATTTTGGCGGTGTTATGTATGGGCCATGTTGAAAAGAACCTGAAGGCAGGGATTCAGTCAATGAAGAAAAGAAAATATCCTAAAACAGGAAACGCCAGCCTCACATTGCATGTGTGACAGCAATGGTAATAGCATAATGGATGTGTGCGCTGACCGATTTCACTTCATGATAAAAGGAATTTATTTTACTGTTGTGTATATTAGTGCATCAGATGAAATGGACTGCCCTTGGTAAATAATTCATTTACACAAATTAAGAAAGATCATGTTGAGAATATAAGCCAACTGACAACCAGTGATTTACACTTTAAGGTCTAGAAAAGTCTCTAGTTATTTTGACGTAACAGCTAAATATCACAATTTTCCTTTTTTACTCTTCAAAGTATCTTTCATCACATTTTATAATTTCAATATTGCACATTCAATGTATAATTAAACAGTTTCTTCTGATAAATTTCATATTTAATGAGAAAAATTGTTATTACATGACTCTCAACAGCTAATCAAGAAACAGGACAGTCTACTACCCTACTTCAAGTTGGGGTGACTTTTCTTGCCCTTTTGTGGGAAAAATTGGTATGAAACGGAAAGAGAATGGTCTCATGTTACATGTTGTGTGAACTATGGCCTCACAATGATTGAGATGTAATTTACTTTGTTGTACTTTTTATTGTAGGGTCACCTAGACATAACGATTTAGGTCCGTTCCAAACAAACACTGCAAAGTACAAACACGGTGAAGTGCATCCCTTCAATCCTCTCTAATTCCAACGATTAGGGGGGGGCGTAATAACGTGGGCATATTCTAGCACCCAAGCCCATGGAGGTATTGAGATGTAGGATATGGCTTCACATTACATAAGGTGTGAAAGTACTTCCTGGAATTACACAACATAATTAATGAAATACATGGTCTCAAAGTGCATGGTCAATGAGGAGTCTGGAATACACAGTTGTTAATGGATTATGCATAGTGAAGCATGTGTTCCTAAGAAGGCCCACACAATGGAACAAAGTGTTGAAGAAGGTAAAAAAGCTTCTTGGGAAAAAACACTTCTGAAAAAGTTGACAAAGCATCTTAAAATGTAATTAAGGTGATGATAACTTTTGACCCTCCCAAAGGGTGATAATTATCCTGCAAGTCCTCTCTGCACCTTCCTTTCTTTGTTAATGAGATAATGCTGTGGTGTTAAATAACAATAAGTTCAAATAATGCATTTACAATTTTACACGAGTAACTCATGGTAATGTCTGTAGTATTACGTGCAAATCAAGATAAAATATTTCATCATGAAACATGGTTAGAAGATCTTTAATTAAATGCAGTTCTGAAGCCGAATCAGAGTGAACATCCCCAATTGGTAGTACCCAAATTAGTTTCAAAAGATGGAGAAATCTTTTTAAATTCCCTGTTACACTTGAAAGTGTATCTGAAGAAATTTCTGATAGGCCTATTCAGTATTACAGATGACAAGTAAAGCAAGGACTGAATATGCTCCAGTAATGTGAAAGTCAAGCAGTGGCTGCACGTACAAAGATAGTCAACCTTGTATAAGAACAAGTGCTCACCTCAGTGAGTTGTTTGGAGCTATCTCACAGGTAGTGCTTCACACTTGATCTTGAACATGGGCTCGGATCTGGATCTGATCCACCCCTCAAGATCAACTTTACTGTGTGAAAGCTCTTGCAGTCAGTATCAGATCCAAAGACTTTGATCCACATTTGAGAGGGAATTCCACCAGAACCTCAAAAAACGGGCGGTTTATACCGACAAACTCCTATTGTCAAAACTGATGTTGGCCTTCGCTGACATTACAGCTGGGCTGAGGTGGATGACAAAATGTGTCTTTAAGGTCCATTTAAGGTGCAATTTGAAGTGTTTTAAAGACTATTTATGTATGCAAGTTTGTACATTGCTGCAAAGAAGTCCTTTTCTTAAATGAAACACCAAGAAACAGGCATTTTCTTTTTAAAAATTTTTATGGAAATAAAAGGGGGAATTCTTCTCTCTTACTGGAAAGGGGCAAATTTCAAATTTTTATTCCTGTTCTCCTTTGATTTTTTCATCATCCCTCATCACTTTGGCAAAATTTCTGTGAGGTAGGAGAGTTTCTGCCCCCTCTGGTTGCACTACTGGGGTGAGTTATGCTTAAAGTAAGAAAAGAAGACTGACATTGGTCCAATAAAGGAAAAACTGCCCATTAAGGAAATAATGGCCCCACCTTGCGTGAGTGACCATTGTGTGTGCAAGCACGGGGTGTTAACTGGCTGCACATTGCACCATACATGAAATTTATATCACACATTATGCATGTTGTTGCACATTTGCTCAGCCCCACTTCATAATGTAGTCTTGCAAAACTTGCCCATAATCGTAAATTATTTGTGCAAAAGCTGAAAAAATCCTCCAAAGAACAGAAAGAAAGGTGTTCAAGTGCAGTGCTTCATGGCTTGCCATCTATACTGCCCCTCGAGCAAAATTCCAGCAATGGTTATGAAAATCGGGTAATTTGCTTTTCAATACTATAGTAAAACAGTGTTGGAATGTCTCACCATAAGCATGGAAATTCATATAAACCCACCTCGGAACATGATTTTTTTTTTTTAAAAAAAGAAGGTGCCGCTTATAGAAATAAAATCCTTCTTATTCCGGAGATCGGGCATAGCCAATTTCTCAATTCTATAAGTAATGAATTTGGCCAAGAGACGCAAAAGAGTAAAAAACATTACCGGTACCATGATTTCAATTTCATTGTATAGTTTTCCCCCGAAAAAAATATGCAAATATTTCATCCACCTTTATCGGGTGATATTCTATTTTTTAATTTTCTAATCAAGTAGCAAGTGGCTGATTTTATTTTCACCACTGCAAACAAAAACTCTAAGTAGGGAATCCTTCGATTCTTCTTATATAAGCCAGGAAACTGCTGTTTCCTGCTCCCTGAGGGGTTGATTTTTCAAATTTTTCTGCATGATCAGCGCCAATCCGCTAGATGGTCGTTGAGGCTGAATTTTAGTTTGATATGGACCAGGGGCGTAACCAGGACTTGTAGAGGGGCAAAGTCGACTCATCGTCAACAATCTTGACCGACAGCACTATCTAAGGGAGCGCCACCATAAGTTGGCGCGGAGCGTACAAGAAAATTTTTGGCTTTACGAACCCCTGAGATGGCCGCAAACGGCACTTCCCGAGAGTTTTATGCTGCATGTACCCAGCCTGGAAATATGGATCTCATTTCTGCAAGTTCCCAGTTAATGCAAAAAAAAAATTCAATCTATGAAAAATTTTAATATATGCTTTTAAGCGGAGCTCTACCATTGATTGGCGCGGAGCGTACCAGGAAATTTTTGGCTTTACAAACCCCTCAGATGGCTGGAACCGGCACTTCCCGAGTGTTCTAAGCAAGAATATGTTCAGCCTGGCTTCTTAATTGGAGCACTTGACAAATATTTAGGGGCTGAACATACCTTTAGCCCCACTTTTTCATTTTTCATCGCCACCACTGGGATTCAGCATTTTCTTGAGGGCGCGAAGCGCCCAGGCGAGGAACCGAGCGACCGAACCAGGAGAGGGTGTGGTTCTCCCCTCCTACCCCAAGGAGTTTTTGCAATTTTACATCAAAATTGAGCGATCTGGTGAACACCTCAGCTGGAATTTTTTTGGGACATTTTCAATCTTGTATCAATGTTTTCCTTATTGCCTCAAGAGTTATTGTGTGGCTGTATGAGGTTTACTGTAATGGGACCATAGGAAATTGTGTTGCACTGAAACAAAACAGAGACTCATAAGGCTTACATTGGCTAAACCAGCGGAATTGAAATTTTGCCCTGAAAAAGGGCAAAACTCCATTTAAATAAAAAAAAAATAATAAAACTAGGTCTGGGCGGGAGTTAGTGCGACCCCCCTCCCCTGGCTACGGGCCTGTCTCCTGGAATGTCCCCCTCCCTTTTTGGAATTTTTTGCTGTCTCGGTGAGGTTAGATGCAATATGGTGCTATACTTTGTTCTTTTTATACTAGATTCTGGTTTTTTCCACAGGGGGTTTTAGAGGGACGACACGCCCTCCTAGTGAAATTGGCCGCCCCTCCAAAATAGTTGTCGCCCTCCAAAAATGCAGCTTCCATTTTTAGTTTATTGTTTCATTACACATATTCAAGTCATAAAGTATGAAGGAAAACTTTCTCTTCCCTCCAGGCTTGGTGCCAGGATTTGACCGACGAAGGGCCACACCCCGAAAGGGGGAGGGTAGGGTGGGTAGCGACCCCAAGCCCCGACAGCCAGGATGCGGTCGATAAATTGGTGAGGGGGGATTTGAAGAAAACCTGTGCACTATACCTGCCATTGCGAGTCATATACGACATGAAATTTGTATATGCTAGTGGAAGATATTTCCGCTCTGATTTAACTGTGGAAAAGCAGGCGAATTTGTTTTTGGTTAGCCTAAACTAAAAAGAATCTGTAATTAATTACAGCTTATATAGGTCAATTGTCACGGCATTTGGGCCCTATCGGGTACACCTTATATTGTACTTCCCTCTTCGAGTCCGTACCGCATGACTGACACAAGAGACTATTAACTAAGTTTAGCTAAATGAGATGAAATTCCGGACATGTACATTAATCCATTCATTCTACTTATTAATATACTTGAAATGATGGGAAGGGTTTGTACTTTATTAGCTCTAGGTAACGGAACTGAAGAAGAGTGGGCAAACCATAACGAACATTTTGGGTTTTATCGCAGAAATAACTCTTTTGAAAGCCAAAATAACTAAACCGACCATGGGAAGGGGACAGATTATTCCGGACAGGGGTCGGGCCATGTCAGCGACCACAAGTTCCGACAGCCACTATGTCGAGGGGTGGTGAGAAAGGAATATGAAGGAGCCTAACTATCCCATGCCATTGCAGCCTGGGGAACATTTTGCACAATATCACTTAAAATCAATTTTGAAAGCCGAGTTGTGCACTGATAGTGTTCTTTTGAGTCTGAATCGTGAAATTGCAAAGCGCGCGATGCGCGCGAAAATTTTTGGCAGGCTTACAAATAACATAGCCTATGTAATCATTAAGAACAAAAATAAAAAAAAAAAAAAAACTGTAGGGGTTGTAGACCGTATCGGGGATAACATACTTTGTGTCGAAACCACCTGGAATACCCGATAAAATAGCCACACTATACTCGGTGAGTCGCTCACCAACTGACCTATCGTATTACACTCAAGAGAACAGCAACTAGGCTTTGTGATATGGCATGAAATTTACGACCTCTACATAATCTGTGTACTCTGTCTATCTACGGCAGGTCCGGAGGCCGCCGGACCAATATTTCAGCAAAAAAAAAAAAAAAAATTAAAGGAAAAAAATCTGACCCCTATCCCAAATCCTATTATTCTGCTCATTTTGTAACTTTTTAACCCCAGAGGATCACAAGTAATGAAGTATTACTCAACCGTCCAATAGAGAGACGCCTTTGTTAGTCTGTCTCCTGCATTTGTCACTATAGCATTTGATTGTTATTAGGGCTCTTCATTTTCGAGGGGGCGTTATTGGGAACTTTGAAAAATATTGGAATTATGACGAAAAAGAGAGTTAGGAGAAAGCTTACAAACATCAAAATTTCAGGAGCTTCCTGGGGCTTCACCCCCTGGAGCCCCACCAGGGCCCTTAAGCGGGTCCCTGGAACCCACGCTGATATGCGAGGGCGGCGACCTCATTGCCGCTAGGCGGCAATATTGATTATCTCTCGTGTTGAATTAATCTGCCATACCAATCTGAAATAGCTTGAGGCTCCCCTGCTGTTACTTGCAAAAGTTGATTTCACTGGACTTACACTCTCTAGATATGTGTAATGGAAGTATAGATAAAACTGGAGTGAATCTAGAGCACAATTTGGGGTTCTTAATAGGGAAATTTTTCATTGAGAGCAAAAAACAGGTAAACCATCAGGAGACAAGTCGTCGTCGTCAGTGACTGCATACTTTATCGTAACGACTAAAAGCCTCCCCGAAAAACTGTAGAAAATTCCCCCATGCCTTCCTCCTCTTGCCGTTCATCTTTTTTTATTTATTTTTTGGCTCTCCTTCATTTTTCAACATCGCCCGTCCCCTCCCCAAAATTTCTGTGGGGAGGGACACTCTTCCCCCTGCCCCCCCCTCTGGCAACGCTAGTGATATGGACATTTTTCTGCTAACAAAACAAATATTCAACGTAGCCACTACTCAAAATCTGCCTTGTAAGCCCACGAAATGCCATTTCTGGCTATCTAAGGCGATTTTTAAAAAAGGGTTTCTCCACGCTCATTGCCAAACCATAGGTGGCCCCAGCCCATGGGTGGCACTCCACTTTTTCTGGCAGAATGACATTTTTTGAGCAGAAAGTGTCCCCCCGCCAAACTGCAATGAGCTGGTGTTCACCTATAGCAGAGATTATGCCCTGGTTGGGGATCTGGAGTCAAACAAAGAGTTCCCGCACCCCCTTTCCGGGTCAGAATGATGTCCCGGAAGGCCATGAAGTTCCATAGTTAAAAGTGACACATATTTTTTCATAACTTCAGGCTTTATAAAAGAAATTACAAAAAATTAACTCTTCTTTTCCAAAAGCTCTGAAGTCTGGAACTTATACGGCAGAAAGTTTGGATTTTAGTGTTTGGTCTAACGGTAAGAGCATCCGTCTCTCACGCGGATGGCCCAGGTTCTCTTCCCAGGTCGAGTCATACCAAAGACTCTAAAAAAAAAGGAACCTACTGCCGCTGTGCGCGATGCTCCGCATAAGCAACGGAGTAGGAAACAAGCCAGTAAGCCACAACTGGAAAAAGCCGTGGTCGAGCCGACCACGGCTTTTCCAGTTGTTGACTTGAACCAATAGGTTGGAAACTGGGCCGTAAAACTCTAACTAACTAAGTAACTAACTTTAGTAGAGAGAGTTGAAAATTTCGAAAATGTTTTGAAGGATATGTTTCTCTTGTTAGTCGCAACATCAAAAACTTATGTGGTGCGTCCAGAAGGAGCAAATCGAAAGTCCACCACCTATAGCATAGATTAAGACTCACAGAAGACACTCGATTATTTACCAGTCATCAACGACGGGGACCCACTGCGTTCCTAACCTCCAAGCAATTAATACGACCAAGTAAAGACAAAAACCTCAAATCAGTAAAAATTTTACACCATCCAAGACAGCTGGTTCCGAATGTTCCTTTTATCTGCTTCGTTTTTGTTTTACCATCCTAAAAGGTTAAGCCACTATTTTCCAATTATCTCTCCCCTGCCTCCTCATCTCTGCCCAACTCCCTATCCCTCTGTTAGTTTGATGTTTTATTGTTTTCTTTTTATTCCTGGCCTTCTATGATTTTTCTTCATCTCTCATCACGTTCACAAATTTTCTGTGGGGCAGGAGAAGTTCTGCCACCTCTGGTTGCACTACTGGGGTGGATCCTGCTTAAAATAAGAAGAGAAGACTGACATTCGTCTCATGAAGGAAAAATTGCCCTTTAGGAAATAATGGCCCCACCTTGCATGAGTGACCATTATGTGTGAAAGCATGGGTGTGTAAACTGGCTGCACATTGCACCATACATGAAATTTATGTCGCACACTGTGCATGTAGTGTAGCAGTTGAGTGTAGAGTGTGTAAAGGTGTGTAAACTAGAGAGTGGCGCTCTTCAATATTTCGAAATGTGTGTAAAAATTTGTGTAAAAAAATCCTGGTGCAACAGGGGTTAAAAAGCCATCTCTAAATCTCTCTAAAATGCAGTCTAGCGCCATCCTGAACACAATTAGCCAATAAAAAAAGTGAGGCCCTCTGTGTAAGGTCTCACAATGAAAAATGGCTTCACTTTACGGTGAATTGTTTGGGCCATGGATTCACAATGATAGTACAACAAACCCACACACACACACGACATCACCATCGCATAGATTCCTTGCCTGCCTGCGGCAAGGAATCAACAAAAGGAATGATATCTTAAATTATCCAACCTTCGTTGTAAATTACGTCCCCCGAGGACGCATCATCGAACAAATCGCCATCGCCGCCGAGATAACCTTCGCCTGGGGGGTTAGCACCCTCCCCTGGTCTCATGTCGGTAACCTTAAGGGGAATGTTGGCGGGTGATCCTTTAATTTCCCTTTCTTTATGGTTCTTCTCCTGTCCTGGACCCTCGGGAGCAACAATCTTTGTCGCCTTGGTGGTATACTTTATCGATCGTTCGGCATCAGGTTCTACCGATGTGGGCCGTGGAATCGATTCTGGGTCTACTATGATATCAGGAAGGTCACCCCTGGATGGTATTACAATGCTCATCGGTTCACCACCCCCTGGTGTGATTTTGACAGGGGGTATTGCGTTCTCCTCATCGATAAACTCTGATTTCGGTGTCACTTTTCCTGATGGTTCCGTGGTAGATGACAAAGGTATGGGCGTTGATTGAAAGATGATATCTGTTGAAGGTTGGATGGTAGGCGTGGTCGGGATTCGCAAAGTGGATGATGTGGTTGAAATATCCCGAGAAGGGTTCACTCGGGCTGGGTCTATGTCGAACGCAACATCGACCCTGCCAGGGTTGCGGACTGGGTAATAGTCCAAAAGACCTTCTGGTACAAGAGGTAGCTGTTGTGAAAATGAAGATACATTAACAAAACTTGAATAGTATTTGAGTATCAGGGCTGTAGATTCCGATGGAGGGGGGGGGGGGCAACTGTCTATTGGGATCTATAAATGGTAAATACAACTTGTGCTAATGATAGCGGCCCTCTGCATACGTTATGTTTGAACTGCCCAAGAGTTTTGACCAGACTAGCGGCCCTGCATGCTGAATGAGTATATATCTATACCTCCCTCTGTATGTGTGTGTGTTTAGGGGTAGTTTCATACAACAAACAGGAAACTGAAGTCGTGTGCATTTTTGAAAACTTTCATAATTTTTCAGTAGAAAGATGCATTCACTAAACAATATGCGTTACTGAACACGTACATGGCAACATGATAAACCATTGAATGTGGGTGGGGTCTGCCTATCACCCGAAGAACAAGAAACGACTGCGCATTTGTTACATCAGAGACAGAAAACAACATAAGATAGGAAGGGCTAAGTCCCTACAACAACCTCTTCAATTTGTTCGGGCACTGCGTTCAGCCACTTTTTGCCGGGCTTGTGACCATTTTTTGCCCTTTCAAAATAAAAAGGATCACACAAAGCCTGAGAGCGGGCAAATTTGAAGGGGACGCTTACGCCCAAAATTAATATAAATTGTGAAAGATTGTGGAATTTGATCTACACTATTGGTGAAACTTACATTCAAATGACACATGTATTTTTTCGAGATACCAGCAAATGAAGTCACTAAATATACCGTATGTTCCAATGTGACGTGAGAGGGATAATAGAGGCTACATCACTTACTCAGATTGACAAGGAATGCTTTGTTTCCTTTTGTTTTTCAGTCTGTTTTGTTGACCTAAAAGTATAGGAATATGACTTTTCCTAGAAAAATGCAAATTTTTGCCAGAATGTTTAGGACGAGTGCCCATCTGACGTATCCAATTTTGATTTGATCTTTTAATTTGAGTTAAAGGACACCGACTACGAAAGGGGCAAACGGCTTGTGACAAACATGTGGAGTACAAAACACTTCATACTTTTCTTTTCTGGAAAGTGAACTCCTCTCTTATTTGGCTTATTCGTTTACCTCGCCTTAAGGAAACCTTCACCCACGCCGGTTAAAGGGCAGATATATGAAAATAGTTGTAGACTATAGATAATCAAAGACAGCAGTCAAATTTTGTGGACCTCAAACGAAATAATTCGATTCTTGGGTAATGTTTGTCACTTACGACGCCTGATAGCACAAGCGCAATACAATAATAGTATTAAGACCTACAGTTCATTTACGTTACCTGCATGGCTATTATATTTATGCTCCCGGCGTTTGTCACCCAATTGTCTGCAGAAATTGCTTCAGAACTAAAGATTATGAGGGCACTGTCTTTAAAGAAAAATTTTGGTCCAAATGATCAAATCGTTGTTGTTAACTTGCAAAGGGTCAATAACTTTGTAATCTAAAAAGTCAGATAAGCATGTATAATTTGGCATTTCAAGAACGCTTCCATCAAGCTCGAAATCTTTGTTGTAACATGCTGTAAACTATTCCAAAGAAATGAAGTGGACTAAATTCGTAATCAACTTGTCGTCGAGATGATTACTGGCAGTCTTAATTTTTTTTTCTGTGAAGGTCGTCCCGTCAGTCTGGAGTTCATCAACTTTTGATGGCATCAGTAATCTCGTTTTTAGTTGGCCGAGACTAGAATCATGTAATCTATCAACCTGTCATATTTGCAGACAGTTTAACCACTGTGGTTTTCGTTTATTCGTTATCATTGACATGTATGTTTGAAGCTTTTAAAAAATGATGCAAGAATGATAAAGCAGTATTTTTTCCACAAATACGTCGGTATGAGGTGACGCTACGATTCATTTAAATATTTACGTAATGGCTGTTGTAACGAGAGTGTGAGCTCTAAGAACTTGCTTAGGAATTAAATGCATTTTTGCCATCACTTGAGAAACACGTCATGCTTAACAGACATTCTTAAACACAATGTGTTTTGATTCCTGGACACCGCGCTTAGTTCCTTAACACGTTTATGGAGTGTACACAGGTGTTCGAACTAGGGGCAAACAGGTGATTAGAAATGGATTAACGCCCAAAAAACTACTTTTACAGTGTGGTCATAAATATGAGCACTGACATGACTGCGGCTACAATTTCGATATGTGTCTTTGCTCTTTGATACCACTTTCATATTGATATTGTAAATTCTTTTACTCCGCTGGTTTGGAGTGCTGAAGTAGCACCCATTTCAGATTTGAACTGCCAGCTTCCAAGTGATCAACCGTGACCAAACATATTAGAATATATAGGCAACTGCCACGGGTTTTCTCTTACACCAAATTCTAGACAAAAATACGTGAAATCTTACAAGCATTTCTCATAATATTTTACTCAATCGTTCTTCAGAATTTTGAATGATCTCTACACTTTCCCTCCAAACATATCGATATTGAGAATCTGCAAGGCGACTACAATTTAGCAGCTGTGAATTTTTCGAATAAAGTCTATTGACCATGAAGATGTGAAAATTGTCCAGAAATCCACAAGAGGATGTAAAAAATTCCATGTTTTAGTCTACAGTGACTAAACTCAATTTCAGAAAAAATTCTAACCTTTGCAAGTCTGAAAATATTTCCATCTTTCCCCTGCAATTCCAACAGGATTGTCTAAAACCCTTGTAATTCACTAACATTTGAAACTGAACAACTGAGCACGTTAAAAACTTGTCATTTGTAGCTCAACGATATTATTGAAATAAATGAGTAGAAATACGCACCGCGTGTTTGTTTGTTTGTTTGTTTGTTTTTTCTATTTGATCAAATTCCACACACGCGGGTTTTTAATTACTTAAAGTAAATACAATTGTTTGTTATAGTTTCATGTTACTTATGTCGCACACATTTCCAAATAGCATTTCATGATTGAAAAGCCTCACCAAAACCTCATTCGGTTAGGCAAAAATATTATGCTTCGAGAGCAATGGTTCACAGCGGGCAATTGGACCTAATTTTGCACAAATCAGATCGAATATAGGTTGGATGGAGTCATGTGGTTATGATCGGCAGGTGTGCGATCTATTTTAGGCCTAAGCAGACAGAGGGTACATAGTGTTAATTTTACATAGACCGACATGCACTCTGTTATATTGCTCCCTGCTCGAACAGTTTGGCTTGTCTACCACTCCGCGAGAGGTCATACCATGTAATTTGTTCAATACAACAAACAAAAACTGCCTCCAGTGCCTAAAAAGGGACATGCAGCTTGCGGGACTGCGTCTTTTTCAAAACCAATGTTGTCAAAATAATACTTTTTACATAGATAACTTCGTGAGCATGGAACTTTTATACTTCTGAAGTATTCACTTCAAATTCTGAGGTAATAATCACGTGGTTTGGGGTACTTTTAAGCAACGTCACCGCATTCTATTTTGTTTGTAAAATACAGAGTTTGAACACTGATGTGTTACGGTTCAAAGATACTGTGCTCTTCAGGGTCACGGGGGGTGGGGGAACAGGAAATCTCAGGCCAGACAGCTACAAGAAGACTTTAGAGTGGAACCTCAAACGGCTGCGTTTCTGCTCAATGGCAACCCCCCCCCCCAAAAAATGGTTGATATTTCTCACCTTTCTTAAAAAAGAACAAAATTTGGAATTTTGCTTTCAGCCTATACAAAGAAATATCATGACCCCAAAAATGTCAGTCCCTTAGTCAAACAAACCAATTGTTTTTTGTTTTTTCATCTTACTTTTAAAGGGAGACACATCAATACTGAAGTTTGCCGGCCTGTGGAGGGGTCTAAGGAGAGAAGGGAGACTGAAAGTTTTAACTCTTTCAATTTGGATGTTTTTTCCTTCAGTGCAAGACCTTTTCATTTTTTATTTTTTGGGGGAGGGGGGAACGTTCCCTTCCCCCTCCGGGGCTACCGGGGCTGTAAATTGCGATGTCATATATATATATATATATGTGTATATATATATGTATGTGTATATATATATGTATGTGTATATATATATGTATGTGTATATATATATGTATGTGTATATATATATGTATGTGTATATATATATGTATGTGTATATATATATGTATGTATATATATATATATATATATATATATATATATATATATATATATATATATATATATATATATATATATATATATATATAATTCGACTCTATGGATGTTAAAATCTGAGAAACAATAGGTTCACTTAAATGAAATTTATTGACTTTAATCACCATTCTTTCCGGGCTGGAACACTGTAATCTGGCAGCATCTGGATCTGGTAAAATCACGAACTGTTCAATATCTCCCTGAAAGAAGGAAACAAAGTCACTCACATTATCCTTACAACACGTCTTTACTTTGTTACAGAAAAACTCTGTACAAAGCCCAAAACTTTAAAGAGAAGTGAGCTGGCTGTTATACAAATGTATAGTGATCACTAACACTGCACTTCTTAGTTTAATGTGAAATATTCCGTTTGTTTTACAAGGACATTTCATCCTTTCAAAACCAGTATTAATTGGCAAAGAGTAATAAACAATTACAAAAAAAGACAGTATGGAAGTCCTTCTTTTCAAGAAATAATTTTCCATCAGATAGAAATTCAGTTGTTTGTTGCTAAAGAATAATTTTTTCACCCAAACTTTTAACATATTTAAAAGATGCAACTTCCATAACTCTTCTTGTGCAAAATATTTTGAGTCGATGAAGCTATTGCTGGGGTTTATTGTTGAGATAGAATTATTTAAAAATGACTAGAGTTATTTACTTTTGATGCTTTGTTTGAACATTTTAAACGCAATATTTCCCTTTAATGCTGGCACGTACAAGCTGCACCACTTCTTTTAAGGTTGGCCAGATAATTTCATCGCATCTGTGGGGACGTACACTCTAAAAACATCCTGGTTAAATTTAAACAAAAACATCCTGGTTAAATGTAACCAGGATCGGGGGCAATAATTTTCCATCTTTTTCCTGGTTAAAATAACGTGGAAATCCTGGTCAAAATTGACATTTTCCTTGTTAAATTGACGACCGGTTAGAAATCCTGATAAGAATTTAACATTGTCCTGGTTAAATTTTTTTCTTTTTAACCAGGAAATGTATGGTTAATTATTGACCCCTTTCTGGTTAAATTAACCAGGATTTAACTTGGATGTTTTAGAGTGTATCTCTTCTCAGAGAGAAGTATTCCCCCGAGAGGGAGTTTTTCCCATTATGGCTCTTCCAGGAGGATGGACTTCGAACAGAAATCGTGTTTGGTTTTAGGTCCACCTTTGCCGGATAAGATAGCCCCACGTAATTATTGCTACGGAATTTTCGGCAACCAGCCTGCCATGTCAGCCTATAGAAGTGAAGCTCATTTTTGGCAAAGTGTGTAGTTTTGTGAACTTTACTATTGGGGTAGAGAGATCTCTTTATTTATGACACAACTCCGTGAGTTCTATTTCTAACAAGACGACATGCAAAAACTCGTCAATCATCGTCGTCGCCATGCATGAATGCATAAATGAACTGTACCAACCATGCTATACAACATACCATAAACTTACTTAAAAGGCAGTGTTATAGTCGAGACAAGCATGTGAGAAAACAAGACCGAGACCGAGAGAGAAGGAGGTGTCGAGACCGAGACTAGGAGGAGATTTTCAAGACCGAGACCGACAAGGCCTGAGACAGACACCGAATGAACAAGATGTCTTGGAAAATAAACTGTCCGAAGTTCTGCATATTTTTCACCAAAAATTTTATTACAGTATGCTCTGAGAACGACATATAGCCGCAAGAGTGCCGTCATTGAATTTTACATGTTTGGTTTTATAATATCCCAAACATAGAATTAAATGACTTAATCTTATCCAAGTAGTTTTTTTTTTTTCACTTTGCAATTTTCATTAAATTGTAGTAAGTAAGTGCTACATGTGCTCAGTGTTGTAAATTTGATGCTGATTGGTGAATGAAGTTGAGTTTGTCCAATCCACAGAAAAATGAGTCACAGTTAATGTTAACGTTAAGTTTTCCGTTTGACCAAACATAAGTATGGATTACTCGCGACCGCACAGCGTGCCTTCACTGCACTTGAGAAACATGAGCTTACGGGACCACTTCAGTTTTGGGGCAGAAGATGTTTTGCCCGAAAAATGTAATTCAGCCCGAGAAACTATCGAAACAGAGGACCACCATTAGTTGGCGCGGAGCGTACAGAAAATTTTGAAAAATCGGATCCCTCAGTCGGCCGGAAATGGAATTCCCATTCTTACAAGGGATATATAAGCAGTCGCTACTTTGAGTTTTCGTTTGCAGTAAACCGTTCACCTCAACCTTTATTTCAGCCAAAAAAGACAAATTGGAGCGCCACCATTGGTTGACGCGGAGCGTACGGGGAATTTTAAAAAAATCGGACTCCCTATACAGTCAAAAATAGCATTTTGGAGGATTATATGAAAATTAAGCAGCCGCTACTTTGATCAGAACATTACTAGATAGAATGCACAACTACCATTTGATGAAATGGTCTTGCATTTTTCGGGGAAAAACTATAAAACGGAATTAAAACATGCTTATATAATTTACACCATTGCGACTCTTAGCTAAAGGCAATAGGCCTATATTGAATTGATAAAAATGTGTATGTGACTTCACGAACTCCGACTATAACTGATTTTACATCAATTGGTAAAACCTTGTCAAAAACATGTCACGGTACGAGGTCGGTTTAAATGAATTTTCAGGCTTATGGGAGGGTATTCTCACACTGTATTATTATTGTGTTGAAAAACAAGTTACCCGATTTTTGAAACCTGATAACTATTGCCCGACTTTGGCGATATGGGCAGGATAGATAGCAAACTATTAGATACTGACCTGAACACACTCTCGTCTGTTCGCTCAAACATTTTGGGCAAATGAAATCGTCCCAGCGCATTTCAACCTTAGCCTGAGTATTTTACCATTTCAGGCAAAGTTTTCGCAAGATTTGTAGATTATGAAGTTGGCTGAGGAAAACCTTTTTACCAAGCTAATCGAAAATGTCGCGAATCGTTGATGTCAATTTAATTAATTTGTATGAAAAATTTTCTTTGAACAGAGCGTTTTCTGGTTGGGGGGGGGGGGGGGGAGCAAAGATTTTAAAGTATTCAAATAATCGGCCATTTTGGGCATTATGCGTTACAGAAGATGTGGAAACAAACCGAAAAATGATTGCTCCTTTTAAGCGACAGTCTTCCTAAATAGGTACCTTAATCATGCCTTGATTACGATAACGACTATGATGCTTGTCTATTTTCAAATGATTAATCGAATTCGAATATTCTATCATTTCGGGCAATGTGTTGTGAAAAACACACTTAATAAAGAAAGTCATATATATATATCTGATATACAACACTTAATTACATTATATTACACCTTATGTTTTATTTTAAAATTTTTTCAGTTTTACCTAAAAAAATAAAAACGACAACTTTTTGGCCGGTCTCGAAGCGAAACAAGAACAATGTCCGAGACTGCACGTGTCAAAGATCGAGATCATTAATTAAATATTGCATATCCGACTGTCCAAGGTAAAGCGATAAGAGTTATTCCTCATAAATTTCAAAATTCAGCGAGAAAAATATTGTCACATGACTCCCAAGAGACACTGTGGGCAGACTGCTGAATTAATTTAAACTGGGATGACTGAGTTTCCCCCTTTAAAATCTATATCCATGTCACCATTTAAAAAACACCAAACAAAACTTCTTTCAGGGATCTGTTTGCGAATGGAAACATTTGATGCAATTTCGAGGGGATTGGTATAAAAGAAAAGGAAGATTACTGATATGACTTTCAAGTGTCTTAAAACACGCTTCGTTGAAAGAATCGAATCTCAGTTGACTCAGTTTCATTGGGGTTTTCAAGGATCACCTGTAAATAATTGCTTAAGCCGTGTACTTTACACTTTCAGCAAAAGTTGACCAAAACATATCACGAATTGTGCTCTACCTGTCAACCGATGAACAAAATGGAAAATCGTGTTTAATATTACTCCTCGTATTACAACTGTTCGCTTCATTGAAGGTGAAAACGCTTAAACAGCTTTCAACCACGGACTATAAACCAAACTGAACAACCAACAGTAACAATTGGACACGACAAACATCAAATCCGAAGCGATCGCTGTAAAAACAGAACCGGACGAAAGTGACTGTCAGAAAACATGAGTGCGAAGGATGAAACACAAATCAAAAAAAGAAAAAGAGCGTCCTGGATGAAAAAATGCACGTAAAAATCGAACATGTTCTTAAAAAAGGGAAAACAAGAGACAAAAACTAGCTCCGGAAAAAAATTGTAAATAAGGCCTACACAGAAAAAAACGAGCACGAACGGGTAAGTGTAAAAGGAGTAAAAACTGGTACAAAAAGGGGGTGAATATTACAAAAGGTCAATTCTAACGTTAAGCCCGTGTGGAGCGAGAGTACCACGGCTCCACACGGGCTTAACGTTAGAATTGACCTCTTGTAATTGTTACTGTTGGTTGTTCAGTTTGGTTTTTGCCACCTGATGAAGGGTTTATACCCGAAACGTCGTGGAGTTTTCCGCAAACTTTTAAGCACTTTTTACTACCTCTTTTCGACCTACACATTTCAACAGTGCTCCGCAGCATTTCGACATATATATATATATATATATATATATATATATATATATATATATATATATATATATATATATATATATATATATATATATATATATATATATATATATATATATATATATATATATATATATATATATATATATATATATATATATATATATATATATATAATATATAAGTCCATATATATATGTAACGTGTACGTCCTATCCGTAGATGGTAGCCACCGACAAACAAGGCGCACCAAGATGGCCGCCGTGAAGCTATAAATCGTTTGATTTGACGAGGACTCTGTAATATTTTAAGTATAATTTTAATTTGAATGGGAAACATTATCATACTCCTGCAATACGCAAAGTGATTTTAACCTTACCTTGCCATAGTTTAAAAATATTTCAACTTTTTTGCAAAATATGGAGGTACACTTGAACAAGTACAAACTTTCACACAAAACCATAGTAGACGGCCATCTTGGTGCGCTTTTTCTCACACGACGGTAGCGACAATGTACCGCGCAGCATGCTTTGTCCATGCTTTCAACAAAGACAAACCAAACATTTAAACTGACACTGACTGGTTTCTTTTGTAGGCTACTCAAGTCTTTGATAATTTCCCAAAATCGGGTTCTCCATCGGAACAAATAGTGAAACAATTTAGTCAGTAAGCCTATATCGATTTTATCTGTCTCTCTAAGATAGTATATGAAGGAGAAGGATAGTGCATGGACCTTTACATAGGTAGCAATTTTCGTTCAAGATGCCTTCTCAAGGCTTCTGATAATTTAAATTTCTCGATGCCTTGTCCTTCTGCATTAGCCTATTGAGGGAGATGTTATTCTGTTACTTGGACAAATGAAAACTCTCTTGTCTATTCCCATATCCTACGGGCAATTAATTGTTCCATGAGTAAGCAACTAACGATTCAATTCAGTTTTTAAAAAATCGTGACCAGACAAAAGGTTTCGAAGTAGCCTATACACAAAACCATTACAAGCCCGGGACATACAAAATTTTAGCTTTTTGGGTAGCTTTTGCAAGTGCAGTTTGACAAATTAAGCTAATAGTAAGCCTGTGTGGTAGACCCTCCAAATCTTCCCAACTTTTCGATAAACTCAACATTCCTCTTTAAATTTGGAAATCCGGTATAGATCTCATTCCTGTCAAGAATGTATGTATGTATAGCATTCGTTACAACGAAATTAGCTTTGCCTGTTACAATAGATCGTATTTTCTTGAGAAAGAAAGGAATGGTACCAATAACATAGTCACTCCAACACGTAACACGGTTTTTTAAATAATTAAGAGAACTTTTTCAGAAAAAAAGATTTGCATTTGGTCACGATTGGTATATACATTTTGGATAGGAGTTCTCTAGACAGTAATGACCCCCACCTCTAGCCTTTCACCAATAAAATAAAAATAACAACAATAATTTCTTTTTTTATTCCGTATGCAGGCAATATTTGCTTTAAAGAGAAGTATTCCTCTCAGTGGTGTAACTCCTATGACCTCATTAGGAGCGACGCGGACTCCCTGGCTTTAGCGGGAATGCGCATGGTCTGGCACCCGTATTTTGTTTGCAATGGTGACGGGGGCCCCATCTAAACTTACCCCCTTACACTCTGAACCAAAGTTACACAACTCTTTTCTCTCACTGAACCATTCCACGAATTAAATTATCAAACTCAGCATAGTTCCTTCGTGGTCGTTGAACGATTCAAACATACCGCAAAAATACTTACAGAAAATGTGATGTCACTCAAATCCACGACACCGCCGCTCGGCATCCCAATGGAGGTAAAACCGTCGGTTCCGATCGTAATCTCATCGCCAGCAGGAAAGACTTCAACCTCCTCATAGGAACAGTCGCCCACCAGCGTGACCGAATTTCTTCTGATTGCAAAGGCGATATTATGCCAGTCTCTAGTTATCATAAATCCTTCGAATTCAATTGTTCTTCTGCCATACGGGGTGTCGTAGAGCAGGACCGGGTGCCGTTTTATGTGAATAGCCAGCTGCAGCCCACTCTGAGGACCAACCATCACTACGGCATAAAGGTTGGAATTGTCCAACGACCCGGAAGGTCGGGGTTTCAGGGAAAGTAGAATGGAAAATTCACCAGGAAATGCATGCGTATAAATCATGGACGTCGGTATTGTAATGGATGCTTCCGATGTAATTCGGTATGCGGAATGTCGGTTTTTAGGATGTCTAACTCCAGTAGGGCGATCTTGAAGATTCATAACTTCCAACAAGTTTATCATTTCTGAAAGCAAACGGGAAATACAAGCAAGTTATTTTCAATGACAAAAAACCGGTGATAAAAGAAAGAAAACGTCTGGTTTTAATCGAGGGCATCTTATGTGTAAAAGTAATCGGTGAATGGACGAAGAGCGACTGTTCGGAGAGCCTTCAATCTGAGAGGAAGTTATAGAACACACACGGTACACATTTACAACGCAATATGAACATGAAAAGTTATTGTAACAATTAAAAAATTGAGTTGATTTAGAGGTGTGAAAGCACTGCCTTGCATATAGAGGTCCTGGATCCAATTTTATGAGAACCGCTTCAAATTTTCTGAGGAATAACATTTACGAGTCCACCTCGATTGTTCACAGTGATGCTTAGTGTTAATTGCAATTGGATTGGAAAGTTGCACGACCAGAGAGCTGAAGAGATCCAGCTTACTGGTCCGACTTAGGAAGTTGTTCGCTGTGCTCGGTGCGTCGGCTCAGCGGCTGACCCCAAAACATCTAACTCCAAAACGTTGAAGATCAACATAGGCGTACCTGACTTCCCAATTCGAGCAAAAGCAGCTGGTTCGGGCAAAACGTGATAAAGGAAACCATTATTCGGAAAAAAATTTGCTCTTGCCCTCCCCACAAAACTTATCCCGTACGCCAATGAAGATTAAGTACATAAATAAATGATTATAGTCCATTAAAACGTAACCCGTTCTTGGACCTTCAAAAGGAAATTGAACTTTGTGATTTTGTATCGACGGCTGCAATAAAGTTTAGTCAGCTCGACTGATTTGTTTTTTTAAAGATGTAATGACAAAATCATTGTTTGTCACCTGAAATTATTTACCACTCTACAAATCTATCAATCACGTACAGGTATAAACGTGATTAATTACTATAACTTCCAGTCTGATGAGACACTTTGTTATCTCTGATTTTGTTTATCATCAATCAATTAACTGAAAATTGTGATAGAAAGAAACCTAATCACTTCATAATTGATTTTTTGACTGTTGCACGGTGTGTGAGCACAATAACATATATTTATATGTAGTCTTGTTTAGTAAAGAAGAAGAACAGCCATATTGAGAACGGGACTTTAATGTTACAATCCGAGAGAAGATATTCCCAATTGAATCACAAAATTTGCAGAATATTGTAAAGAAGCGAAAAAACTGTATCAATATCCGTTTCAGAAATTACACTAACTGTGTCGACGTAAAGAAGAAGGGACTGATGGTCTCATATGATGCCGAGCTGTTCACTGTTGAAAATCGCTGTTAATCTACAGAATAGTAAAGTTACTTGGTAGTCCGGTCGGGTCGGGTCGGGTCGGGTCCGGCTAGTCGGGAAAATATTTGCCATAAATTTTCCGTACAATACCTCATTATTTTTTGTTCTGTAAAATGACAGCAACTTTTAACCGACAGAAAGTGAGCTAGCTAGAAGCAAATTGTGTCCACGGCATTATAGATACTTTGAAACAATTAATTCTTTGAAGAGAGTCGAATTTTTAAGTAAATGGCGCTTACTACAAAAATTGGGTTCAAGGCTTTTCTTCTTTTACAAGAAAATAGGACTTCGTAACACGAAACAGACGAAAGCAGTGTAAAAGGTCTTAATGCTGTATTGCAATATATCTTCAAAATGTTTCAGTGTTTTTATTTGACTAGATGTGACACATTATTTTGTTCGCAGGCTTTTATCTGCGTTTAACCAGGTAAATCACCTGTTCCTATCAAGAGCGCCACTTGTCAACCCTCTTCCAAAAAGATAGCGTTCTGCTTATGGATGTAAGCTATGCAGGTAACAAATTTTCCATGTCTCTGTGCGACAAAGGGAAACCTCCCTTGCGGGTCATGCGCATTCGTTCTGACGCGCACTATCTCTGTGTTGCAACTCCCTGGTGAGGCTGAATTTGTGAAGCCGCACCCCTAAAATAACCCATCTTTAACCGAATGGAAAGGCTTATCACAAAAAATAATCCTATAGAGGTTACTTTCTACACAGCCACAACGGCAGGTGCATTGTAACGTCTAGCGTATCGTGGATGAGAGAACCAATTGTGACGGTATGTCAGTCAAGATGTTGTGTTATGACCTCACGTGCAGCATGAAAACCTGCTAAATAAATCATATTCAATGGACTAGAACTCCAGAGACCAATTCGAAAATCATTTGTAGTTGTATGACATAAACGGCATGTGGTGCAGTGGAATGTTTCATTTGTTACTCGAAATATATATAAGAATAAGGTTGAAGGGAAACAAAGCTGTCATCAGGATACAATCACTTTAAGACAAGCTCAGCTAGGGACTTTGAATAACCTCTAGACGGAACTGGAGACATATGAGTGTAGGAAAATTATAAAAATTAACATGACTTAGTGAAAAACAAATTGAGTTACTCTAGTTATTGATATCGAAACAACATAAGAGGAAACATTTTTAGGAAATGAACGAAACATTCTCTAATGTCATGAAGTAGCAAAGATCACGACTCTGTTTAGGATGTATTTGAAATCACTTGTTTTGATTGCAAAGGAAAATGTTGGGCTTCTCTAAATTTTAAATCAGAACAGAATCGTTGATTGTGCTGTAGGAGTATATTCGACTCCTCACCACCGTAGGTTTCTCATGCGAAATGTTGTGACAGCATGAATTTAATTTCAGACCTGGAAGGACCACGAAATTGATACAAGCCAACGTATCGCTTATTATTGCAATTCATCACGACGCGGCTCACCGACTAAACGATTTGATCAAACTTTTTTTTTGAAAAGCCGTTACAGATGGGAAGTCCCCAGATTGCACTTGTATGAAAAGTCCATCTCACTTTGACCTGTCGCAGAGTCGAACCCCGACTCCCCCTTGTTGCTTCATTGCTTTAATGTCATCGCTTCTATCCAGACGGTCACAACACTGGCGTGCGCCTAGCGCCTCTGTTGCTGCCGCCCTCCTAAGTGAGAGTGAACATTTTTTGCAGCGATGAGCTGAACAAGAAAAAAAAATTAGTATGATGTATGAATGAACGGAGAAAGCGGGGTTATTATTACTATGACTACTACCTTGTAAAATTTATTAACAGTGCGGTAAAACTACAGGAAACTCTAATCTGGAAAAAATAAACTTGTGTTCTTTGAACAGGGTACAGGGCAAGTTACCAGAAATCCGGTACTCTGAAATCAGTTTTGAAATAAAACAAATCGAATCTAACTTATAAAAAGTTTTACTTCTTCACGTAGCCAAGAAGATCATTGAAGAAAGAAACCGTCTCCTTCTTCAGCATATTTTGGAAGGCGATTTACTGACGTTGTCTTTTCTGAATATCTCCAGTAATTTTCCTATATAAATGCAATAAATATAGGACAGGCAAATATCATTGTCAGCAATTTGGGAAGTATTTTTATCTAATTTTTCGTATACTTCAGCTGGAGGGTTCGTCCCCTCCTTGACAAATTTATGGCTGTGCGCCTATCTGATAGCTTTTGGACTTATTGAATTGTGGCGTGGACTGCTAAGTAAACCGCGAAAGCATCTTTGCGTCTTTTACGGATACTCCTGTGCAATGAGAAAACCATAGTAAGTTGTTACCGCTGGTCGAAGTCCCTCCACTTAAAAGTCCATGGTCATCTTATGCACCCTACGTGTCAAGCTAAAAAAATAAGCATATTCCGTTTGGGGTTGTTTCAGCTGTAAATTATGTAGGGACTTGTTGATCTCTTTCGAAGTTTTTAAGTACCCTTCGTGAGAAATGTTTTCTTAGTCTTTAAGAATTGGACTATAAATGATTTTCCCAGTTTTACATCAACCAATTTGTGCTTACGAAAACCATTCGATGAGAGCACAGAGCATTTCTTCGTTTAATAGACTTGCAACAATGGAACAGATAATCTACGATATTCCTTTGGGTCCGCCCTCACATCAATGCTGGTTTATAAAATCGATATTTTAGAACAGTTGAAAAGAATTGAGGCAAACTTGCCAATGCACACGTAGAAGGATTTTAATACTTTTAACCTAAAACCTTCTAATAAAGTAAAATAGCTGATATCCCTAAAGAAATTGCTACACTACCCCCTTCTAAAATACTGTAGCCGAGATGTTAACATTGATTGCTCGAATTCTATTTGTCTGTTCTTTCTACAAAAGGCCGACCCATGCTAGAGGTGTTAGGTCACTTGGGACAGTCATTAAAAGGGAAACCCGTGCGTCTACCCTACCACGGAAAGAGTCTTGCAGAAAACAACCTAGGCTAACACTGGTTTTTTAATGTTTGTTGCTTTGAAAGTCAACTATCACAATTAAGAGAACCAAAAACTTTAACGTGTTGAAGGAAAACCGCGTAAGCCAACTGGACAAAATTGAAATAAAATACCCTTTGATCACAGAGAGGGACAATGTAAATTATTCTTGGTTGGAAGTTGTTACTTACTGTGTCAACATAATCACCCTTTATACTGATGATCTGATCTCTGTGGTTACCAACATGGTTGCAAAAGTGCACGTGCACGAACGCCCTTATAAGTTATATGGTTACTGGATAGTAAGGTTGCCATGCACTAGGGCTTAAAGTTCTAAAGAAAATTCTTAATTTGCTTTACATAATTAAAAAAAAACTTGAAAGCATAACTCTAGTCTA
The DNA here is from genome assembly GCA_037179385.1 of Holothuria scabra. NCBI lineage: Eukaryota > Metazoa > Echinodermata > Holothuroidea > Aspidochirotida > Holothuriidae > Holothuria > Holothuria scabra. Next base: position 6,273,638 of record CM074187.1, on the reverse strand, counting down.
GACTATTGAAAATATATATATTGTAGGTTCAAAATGAATTTTATTCATCTAACTTCCATTCTCATAGCTCGTTCCATTGTTGAGATATTAAATTTTGTAATTTAGGCCTATATGCGCTGAAAACAAAATAGCCGATTGTGCAATAATTTGCGACTGTCTTGTTTTACAACTCACATTAACTGCTTTTTCCCTTTGAAATTTAAAAAAGTGTTTATGACCTTAAACACTTCCTGTTTGCTTGCATAGCATGTTGTACAGAGAGAGCTTAATTGTTTACATTACTCCATAAGAGAAAGAGTGCTATCACACACTTTGGTACAAGACGCAGTATCATTTAAAAAGGGCTGCAATTTGGATAGTACAACAATGACATTACAAATTATTGCACAACGCACCATTTTAAATTGGGCAAATAAACGTTAACATTTCATATCCCAGTTCAGGAATGTCCTATCAAGATGGGAGTTGGACTGTTTGAATTTATTTTTTATTTTTTGAAAATTTTGGCTTGAGGTACACTTAAATCCCCAAATGAGCTTTACATTAAGCACGTCCATACTGCTTAAATAATGGGACTGCAACCATTCGTTTTCCCGATGAAACCTTCAGGCAAGGGTGGCGGTTTGTTCTCAATATTGCCGAGCACTGCCCGTTTTTTCAAAAGATTTCTGAGCCAAAAAAAGAAAAAAAACCAAAGTCAATAGACGATTTCTAAAGTATGGAAGTCATGTTTCCCAGTCCTCCGCATACCTGCAAGATCGGCTCACAGATTTCGAACTTCTCAAGCTGTTAAGTAAACGTCCCAGCCTACTTTGGGACTGGTTAGCATTACCGGATAAACTACGTTTGAAATTATCCCTCTCCCTAACACGACCGACGTATAAGAGGGGTGGCTTTGAGGCAATACATCTCTCACAATGTAGAACCATTATACAAGCAATATGTCTTGAAAGAACCAATCTTCTCACCCCAAACTACAATTCTAGGGGTTTATCGAAATTCTCAAATGGCTTAGCTCTGTGACTGAGAGCTAATTCAAATAATGTTGAGTACCAAAGCCTATATTACAAAGCATGAACAGTACCGTCACGAGTGTTTGATTATACACAATGAGCTTTTTAATACTCACCCTGAAGCAACAAACTGAGATTGTGTCTTGATGAGGATGAATTTCAGACAATTGTGGAGGGGTTTAAGTTAGAAGGTTAGGAGAATTGGTACTGTATGGTGAGAGAATTGGGCCTTTAACTGTTTAAGCTTGCCCTAAAAGCATGTACCGTTCATCACAGAACAGGTTAGCTCCATACAGCGTGTAATATTTTACATATGAGTGTAAAGTATCAGTTTATAGTCTTTTTGCTCATTGTCATTTCGATCGTCAAGGTTTAAACCAATAACTGTATTACTCCACGCAGCTGAAAAGCCCCTGGTACCTCGAACAACTGTACAAGTCATGAAGCTCAAACGACCAGGTTACTTCAAATGACCAGGTTTGTCTGTTTGTAGGGCTCGCAAACGGGAATGTGATTGTCACAAAATCGAATCTCTACCATGATTTCACCATCAACTAAGTGTGTTTTTCTGATTTCCTCCATCAATATAAAAAAGTTGTGAAAAGTTTCAAGTCGATCGAATTTATTGCAATGTTGACCGACCTTTCCATTCTTGTGGAAACGTTTTAAGCCATCTATATAATAGAAATGTAGGCCTATAAAAAATCAACTGCACATGCAGACAATTATGTACCTGGTAATTGCTTTAGACGGAAAATGACAGAGACTTACATCTTCCTTGTCTTGGGTCGCAGCGCATTGAATTTTAACATCTGTGAAAATGGGCATTTCTTCATACATATAGCTAAGGACGTACATAGACCGATCAAGTTCCTCAGACCAAAGGAAATCCATCAACCGTTTTCTTTCTTTAGACAGGGGAAATCAGTTAGGTTTAAGAGAGGAGTTGCCATTGCCATGGAAAATTTCTGGCCTATCCAAGAAGTGAATTTATTTATATCAAGTACTGAGCTTTCTTATTCCTTTTTTAGGGAATTTGCAGGAAGGCCTGTTGCCATGCAAGGTACCGTATACTAAAAGAGGCGATAGCTTCCGGAGGGGTGCATAATTTACCACCCAGATGGGAATATACCTTGGGTCACGTGCTTGAATGAATGATACTACTGAAAGCCTGGTAGGCCTACCGTGAAACGATACCGTGAAACATTCGATTCTCTGTAGAGCGCCCTTCATATCTTGGCAAGAATTCATCGACTGCTGATATAGGCTTATTACTCTTTCGACAGTCTACAATTAACATTACGCGCACATATGATAGGAAACGGGGAAGACACTGGAATTTCTCTTCGCGGACACTATCTTTTCACATTTTTGGACGGTTTCCGATGATACATTTCACATAGGCCACGTAGGCCATAACATATCATCAGATGTCATACAACTTGATATCAAAGGCTTTAATTTTCCTTCTCACAGCTTGAATGTTTACATAAATCTAGGAGATTTTGGAATTACGGAGGTATTCAATTTATATGAGGCTCGAAATGGTACGTTGTTAGGTGAGGGTGTATATACACCACCTAGATTCCTGGTGAGTCGAATTAAACTATGCAAATAAAGAGTCGCCGTATAAAGGCCAGCTAAACCGATCCGTTAAAATATGATATGGATATTGATTTTCTGGATGGCGTTCTTTACATCACCGCAAGCACGTCATCTATAAATTAACAGACAAAAGCCACAGGGAATGAAAAATGTAAAAATCCAGCTGAGGATTGCTGGAAGCAGAACCAAACCAAATACCACGAATAGACTACCAAGCAATTGAAGATCATGAAAGCATGGTCGTCGGCAGAAATTTTTACAAGGGAGGGGGGGGGGGTGGCAAGGTCATTCATGGATAATTGAATTGTGTACACTATCTAAGCGGAGCGCCGTCATCAGTTGGCGCGGAGCGTACAAGAAAATTTTGGGCCTTACAAACCCTCCAGATGGCCGGAAACGACATTTGGCGAGTGTTATAAGCTGCATGTACCCAGCCCTGAAACAGGAATTTCATGTCTGTAATTCTACGATTTTTAGAATTTTCAATGTAAAAAATTTTTGAAGGGAAATCTGCCTCTCGGTCATGGTCTCGCATGCCTATGCACAATAAAACTTACAACTGTCAAACAACCCCCTCCTTGCGGACGCCCATGATGAAATTGGATGAAATTGGATTTTTGTTAATGAGATCATGTGCATAATATGGGGTAACCAAATGCTTGGTGAAGGATCCCTAACTCAGAAAACATCATATTTTACGGGCGGTTTTGAGGATTTTCTCTGGTCGTCTATCCTTACTGAAAATGTATGACATTAGCTCAATCCAAGTATGAGTTCGTTCAAAAGGGGACTGCTATGCCGATTCTAGGTTACCTTTCTTGAGCCTCAAAAGAAGTCCAAAAAACATCACTCTCATAAATGACATGCGGTATAGGCTACACAAACACATCATAAGATTGTATGATGTGTCGGATCTTATAGGTTCCTGCTGCTTATACGTGGAAGTAAAACATGTCTCGACAGACTGGCTGTGTAGGCCCTAAAGGCTTCTCGGTTGCAAATTAGGAACTCGGTGTTAAAGAGGCTCTTTGAGTTGATATCCATAAATTAATGAGAGTGTTTAAGGGTCACAACCACAAGAAAATGCTTAAAGTTAGCATAATTAGTCAGGTGTCATATCCAATAGTTGCGGAAAAAAAGTGGAAATTTTGAATTTTGTGGTGTCCTGACTGGTAATTGTTTTGTACACAATTTTAAAAAGTGTCCGATCACAAATTTCTGAAATGTGAACTGAACCATTACGTACTCACTCATAAAACAGTTATTTTATGAAGGGTATGGGGATTATTTAAGTTTGGCCATTTGTCATTGGTTTGTGAAGAAAACTTAACAGCTTGGAAAAAATTACTGAATTTCATGAACCAACCCAATGAGCTTCTTCAAGAGGGTTTGCTCTTGACATCTATTCTGTGCATATCGGTCCCTTTACTGTTCCCAAAAGGACAGTTTTCTTTGGGCCTAAGAATACCTGTAGTCCCAACCCTTTACAGATGCTGTAACCAAAATAGTACGAAAATGTTATTTTGAAAAAAATATTTTTAATTTGATCGATTCATAGTATCAAATGTCAAGGGAGTGGGATAACTCACTTAGCTTAGATCCCTGCAAGCACATTATGCATTATTTGCAAGGCAAAGACCGGCTCCACCAAAATACGCACATGCACACATACCATACTGCACACTCTCCAGGACAAAATTGACGCAACAAAATTAGTGCAAAACCAATTCTCAACATCCCTGGAAATAGCACATTAGATAACGCTCCTTTCTGTAGCTGTCAAACTAGGGAGTTGCTAGCAATTCCCTGGTCAAACTACACTAAACGACTTGAAGTGGCTCATTGAGTTGGTGCATGAAATTCATCATTTTTTTTCCAACATTCATCATTTTTTTCCAAAACTATTAAGTTTTCTTCACATACCAATAACAAATTGCAGACTTAGACAATCTCCATATCCTACATTCAAATAACTGTTTTAGTAGTAAGTACTGAACGGTTCAATACTGTTTTGACAGATTCGTGACAGCCACTTTTTCTCATTATGCACAAAACTGTTACAAGTTAGGACACATCAAAGTTCAAAATTTTAACTTTTTAAGTAACTATGGATATGAAACTCGACTAATCATACTTATTGTAAGCATTTTCATGTGGTAGTACCCTTGCACACGTCCATTAAATTATCGATACCAACTCAATAAGCCCAAGTGTATAAATGTGTGATTAGTATACCGCAGTAGAAAGACACAACTGAAAAATCGTGTTATGATTCCACTTTTTAGTTTGTTTGTTTTTCTGTTTCGTTTTAGTTTTTTTGTTTATCTTACAAACTAATGTGATCTAATAGATACTTACCCGCACATTTGAATAAATTGCACTCTCTAACTTCCTTAAAGGCCCCCTCACAGGCATCAGCGAAATCTTCCTTGCAAGTTCGTTTTCGAGATTGTGTCCCCGTGCCTCCACAGGGATCTGAGCATGGTGACCACGCTCCCCATGCACTCCAGCCTAAAGAAAATAAGAGTAAATAAAACCAATGGTTTAGTTAATTGCTAGTGCGATGGTATAATGCTGTTCATCGTATTGAATGTTGCCCCCTCAGACACAATGAGTTCTATAGTTTTCTTTGCATACAAAGAGTGCTAGATTTCAGTGATAGTTATCCTTTAATACGAACAAGATCTAAAAGGTAGAAACTAATCACATATATAGATTTTGCTGGGGAGAGCAAAATTCTCAATAAATTACTGTTCATTAACTCTCATTTCACAACAAGCCGGAAATTGATCTGATAAAACAGTTTGGCCTTTTATGCTTACCATAGAAAGAAATAATGCCCAATTTGCCCAAAGTAGGTTGTGTCCTCGTGAGGAATAATTTCAGGAATTGGGAGGTACTAAAAGTTTCTTCAGTATTTAGTTTGGAAAACATTTTACTCGTTTTAGACGAGAAGATTTGTCCTTTATGGTCAGTCTTCAAAACCTATTTGGTAGTAACAGCTAAATCTCACAATTTTCTCGTTTATTCTCTTCAAAGTATATCTATCTTTCATAATATTGTAGGTCGACCTAAGTGGTGTATATTAAAGGTAAACTAAGCAGTTGCTCCTGGAAAAATTTCGCATCTGACAGGAAAAATTATTTTATATAACATGACTCTCAAGAGCCAATCATAAAGCAGGACAGTCTATGGGGTGACTGTATCCTTTCTACATAAAAAAGGCCCACAACGGAGACACTGAATACAAATAAAAGAGCAGTGATTGTTTATTCGACTACTGCTGTAAGCACGTCCTTCCGCTGAGTCAATAATTATAAGTATATTACCCACACTTAGGACCGGCGAATTACTATTCCCTTGTACTCAGATCCATATTCCCACACCGGTTTCTACCGTTATATTATCCCCTGTGATCAATGGTCAAGTCTTCGAAAACGAAAAAGAAAAAAATCAGACTGCGGTTATTGACACTCATTTCAAAAGAAGTTCCCAACATGTGAAGCCCACTGGGGATGGATATGATAAAATGCAGTTTATATAAAACAATAGAATGATAATCTTTACTTACGGGCCGATTAAGATGTAAAATCAAACTATAAAGAAAGATATGCCTCAGGTGAAAAAAAAAGTATTGAGATAATTCCCTTTTGATTTTTTTTGTCTAATTTTTTATCCGGAACGTATTATTTTGGCTGGATTAAAGGTGACGGTCTCCTCGGGCAAAACAGGTGCAATTTATCATTTAATCCTAGATGGACGTTGTATTGGATGGTGTCACATCGGGACTATGAAGGTTAAACCTTACCGGCAGGTGACACTTTGGATGGCTATCAAAATTCAATGGGACAAATAACAGCCTTAATCAAATTGGTTGACCATGGAGAGACGCGCACTGACAAAAAAGCGTCACATAAAAGTTCCAGCCACACAGTCAGACAGTTGAAAAGAATAGTACATCACCCGACAGAATGAACATCAATGCCATCTTTACTTTCGTCTTTCCACTAATAAACGAAGCAGTAAATAGCACATGTTTATAATAAAACATAAAACAAACGGACTTCCAGCAAATTTCTCGTTTTTTTTTTTATTATTATTACGTAATTTGTGCAAACCACACTTGGGTATACAGAGGAAATGTACCACCATTTGACAAAAGGATGCCTCATTTAAAAATCTCAAAATGATATGAGGGCAGCCACAAACTAATTTCAAGTGATGATAATTTCAAGTTAAATACTTGCTCCTGTTCATATCCGTACAGTTTTGTTACAAACATATACGCTAATCTGTATGGGATTACTGCGTTATTCATGCATGTTCATACAAATTCTCACAAAGGGCTTATTTCATTGCAAAGTCAAAACTAGAAAGCCAAAGGCTTAGTGATTTCTTGCCACTGAAATGTAAGCCTTTTTTACATTCACAGTGCTCCGTAATGTTTTTCAATCGACAGGGCTCCGTAATGTGCCCACAAAGTACACATGTAAGGCATCCAAGCTTCCTACATTGAGATCTTCCTTGCCCCTTGTGAACCCAAATGACATTTGACTTCCACCAAAAACTATTGGTTCCATTTATTCACTAAGCACCATCTACATGACAAGTATCAGGGACTATACAAGTTACGTTTCTTGTAAAAGTGTGCAAGAACGCTTGTCAGGCTTTAAACCCTGCTGACTTCAAATGACATTTGACTTTCATGAAAATTAAATGGGAACAGCTTCTCAACCAACCTGCACAACAAATGATGAGCATAGTCACATGTACCATTCTTGAGATATCGTATTGAAAATGTTTTGACCTTTTGACCTCTCATGACCTCAAATGGCCGTGACACAAAGTGACCTTTGACCTCCACCAAAAACAGTAGGGATCATCTAATCAATATGGCCAACTCACACACCAAATATGAGATTAGTCACACTTACTCTTCTTGAGATATTGTGTTTACAAGCCAAAGCGTCACATACACACCCACACACACACACACACTCACACATACACACGGCTTCACCATCGCATAAATTCCTTGCCTGTCTTCGGCAAGGAATCAAAAGTGAACAACTTTTGTCAATTATAATCGTTTTCGTTGACTTTTCTCGGCCATGCTCTGTTAGCGTTGTTAGCGTTGTCTGTTAGCACATCGCAGATGAGATCGCAGTGGCGAGACTACCCCGCGGAGCGGACGGTAGTTTTCTCAGCTACGTAGCTTCCAAAACTACCGTTAGGGATATGACTGAAAAAGGAATGTCCCGAACAGTCTGCTACGCAGGAAACGGCGAGACCTACCACTTCGTGTTTACCCCACGGAGCGGATGGGGTTTATTGCTAAACTCATCACTGCGGGGCAAAGCTGAGGGAGACATCCTACAAGGCGTCAGTCACATAGACGCATCGCTTCTCCAGTGATGAGCAGAAAAATGCTAGAAATCGTGTCAAGGTAACGGGGTATTCAAATGTTTATTAAGGAGAGGGAAAATATTGACCTGTAAACTGAATATTCTTCCCAAGATACTTAAGACTGCAGCACTTAAAAACCATACCACTTATTTGATTAGCTATGGGGCTATTGACTGATAGAAGACGTGAGAACACCAACACCTATCTGGTGTTTTACTAACTGCTGGACGAGTAAACCCCCTATCTGAAGGAGAGCCTCTGAGAAACTTATCGGGTCAAGGGCGACTTCATAATTGAAAATCGTGCTTTTTAACCACATTTTGACAACCTCCTTCCAAAAGTGTGTAAAATCAAGCTCATCGTGTTTTATTACTAACGACATTGTTGGAATTTGTCATCATTTGTCATATCTTTCTGTCACCTTTCGTGATGTCGAAAATAAATCTTTTTAGGAGTTGTTGTTTTTGGTATTGGGTGGCAAATATGGGCGGGGATCATGGAATGTGATCTCAGCATGAAATTAAACCCATCGCAAGATCTGTGGAATAGTTATAAAGGTCGAATAATTATCCCAGTTTTTTGAAGGGTGTGAATGTATATGTAACAGAATAATTGTGTCATGCTTTGTTATGCGTTATGCACCTGTTTCTTAGCAGTTGAGGAATTCTGGAGATTACATGAAGAATTATTAGACACATGAATAATTGCGGTGGGGAGGGTAATTCCGCAAGGACTACTAAGACACTTCGACCCATCGATATATATAGAGAGAGTAAATGTGAACCGATGGGCCGGCGAACGATCTCAACAAGAAAAAAGTTTAAATGAACAGTCCATAGCCAAATGTATTTTTGATATGTTAAAGAGGGACAGGTTCTAATCATTCTGGTGAAATTCTTGCTCATTTCCCATGTTCGACTCCCGAGATATTACCAAATGAATGATGCAAATTTTCGGCAAAGAACGAACTTGAAACAAGCGAGCGTGAGGTCATGGATTCACATTGTTGGCCAATGCTTTATTTTCATTTCCAGTTTACCACCAGTTTGATGCAAGTACACTCTGATATATTGATACTATAGGTGCATCCTCAGCAATGGACTTTTAAAAACTTGATATGTCCTAGTAGGGGCAAGATAGCATCCCTAATCAATTCGAGGTCAAACAAATAGGATGAAAAATAAAGACAAGCAAGGTATTTGCTAACAATGTGAATCCATGACATCACACCTGCTTGCTTCAAATTCACTTATTATAGAAAATATGTCAACTTTAATTGCCAATATATAAAACCGAACATGGGAAATGATGAAACTTTTACCGGAATGCTTAAAATATGCTGCTCCTCTTCAACATCAAAAACATAAATTTGCCTTTGGAATTTTCTTTTAATGTTATCGCCCAACAATCAAACCTGTTTCATACAGCGACTTTGTATAATTGCAGTTTAAGAACTTTCGGAACTATCTTAAAAAGTAAATACTACTAACAGGGGGGGGGGGGGGTGGGGCGGAAGGAGGAAAATCCCTCTTTTTGATCAACGCTCGTTATTACATGCAGTTCGACTGACTGGCCGTTGGGGTGGTTACACTCATAAGAGGATCCTCTGATTTCTATTGGGGGACTCTAAGATCTAGGAGGGGGACCTGCAAAGGCATTCTCTAGGAGTCTGGTGAACCAATATTACAATCCTTAATGACGTCACTAGCAAGCATCAAATCGAGCTGTTTGTCCTAGTTTCCGAAGTGTTCCATTAATTTTACCTTGAATGTTTCTTTTGTACTTTTCACAGCCTGTGTTGACTCAACCATATATCTGACTTAAATCTGAAACATGGGAGGTTGGTTCACTGTAAAATTTATTCCCAATATACCATGTGAGTCACGAAGCTAAAGTTCAAGAGAACGCCCTCACTTAAAACCACCGTTTTAGTATAAGACTATCTAATCACGGAACCAATTGAAATAACACTTATTCGCATCTAGTCATTACATGGAACATTAACGTCATCTCACTATCTCAATTTATCAAAAGTGAATCAAGTATCTGTAAGATAAGCTTCGTCAAAGAGGAAACTGGTAGACCGAAAATGTTGGCTAAATGCCTAAACACGTACAAAGTTAATGAATTAGGGATATATTGAAAAAGTACAAACGAGGTTAATAGAGCGCAGAGAAGAACACTCGGATTATGGTTATCTTAATCATTCCGTTTTAGGGTAATATTTGCTCACGGTTATCCTCGCCTCTTCCTGAAAGCAGCCTCAGTAATAAAAGAGAAAGGTAATTAGATGCAGATAAAGTAGTTATTTGTTGAGCATATACTTTTTGTTTGATAGTTTTGTTTGCATGTGAGTACTTTTTGGCCAAGATATTATACGAATGTAATGACATTTGTGGAGAAAAAAGAAATTCAGGGTTATCGTCATGGTCATGTTTGAAAGCACTCTAATGAGGAAAATGGAGAGGGGGCAGGGACGGAGAAGATAGAGGAGGTAGGGAGGCTTTAACACAACACTTTTTGTGGGCGTTTAGACGGAAATAGGGCTAGCCGTTTATTTTATTAAGTATATTGACAATGAATGACTCCCTCACTTTAGAACTGGATCTACGGTCCCCCAGTGTTTTTCGATACAAAGTGAAAAATCTATTTTTCAGAAAATGTTTCCAATTTATATTGTTTGGGTTAGAAATAAAGTTTGGCTTACGTGATTAAGTGTTATTTGATCTAATCTTTCAAGATCAGGAATAAAAAGGGAGCTTGAAAGCTAATATTTTGATATTAGATGTGTGACCTATTTCCAAGAAGCTGATTGGCCTACATGAATAAATATCTCCGTGATATCCTTCGAAAAAAACTCGCCTGCGGTCCACGGGATGGTCATCGCCACAGCCGAACGAATATAGCGACATTCACAGTTAAGAGGTAAAAATTCACCCAGCTTTTTCGAGAATTCGAGTGTTATATTCAGTGTATTTTCGGAAAGCATAACAAAACCTCATATACAACATGTCATCGGTAGAAGCAGTCCTCTGAAATGCATTAAAATGGTCTATTACCAAACTTGCTCCCATCACTCTTTTTAAAGGCCTAACCCCTTCACCCCAAACAGTTTCAATTCTTCTGATCTATAAAAGTACTTAAGCCCCGCCCACGACTGTCTTAAATTGATCCTGATCCAGACACAATCGCCTTTTATCCTCAGGGTTAGTATACAAGACCCCAATGTGCCGTCATCGAAACTTACGTCAGCACAGTACATGATGTTGTGTAATATGAGCTTCGGTACCACCGTCTCTGCAATCAAAGAGGTGACCAATTGAGAATTTCTGTGTACTACTACAAAACTTGTAGTAATTGGGGTGACCGCATTGGCCATTTAAACATTCAGTTTCACCAATAAAGTCCGAGAAGGGCTTCTATCTGTTCAATATGGGAGGTAATTCACAGAAGATATCATGGTGACGTATCACCAACGCTCGAGTTGCAGGATGGAGCGTTCGTTTAGAACATAGCAACCCTTATGTCAATCTCAAGCTACTGCTTGGACACGTCATACATTCTTCCATTGTTCAATGAAAAAACCAGAATATCTCCTTTTATTCATAGTTGTCCAAATCTTTCCCGAAATTATACTCAGGCGTATGATCACGTGGTATAGATCAAACGTCGCACGTTGTCGAGCTCAGATAATAGGTTGCTCTTTGTATTATCATTCTTATCTGATCATGGAAGTCTTTGTTTGTAAAAGGGGCCCCGTAATGACGTGTATTTAAACTCGTTCTTCCCACAAACAGAGGTTAAAAAGAACCCCAAAATACCTCCACCGAAATGACCGACACATCCGATCAATAAAAACATAAGTTTACAAGAGTGCATCGCTCTGACCGTAGACTATACAAAAGTCTTTATCAGTGTGAAAAAGAAAACGTTTAAATTTAGCACAGAATAATGGGCGTTGAATGAGGAAATCACCTCCATAGTTATCCTGTTTATATGAGTACTTTGGGGCGTACACGCCCTAGAAAATACAAACAATTAAACACCTTATAATCGGATGATCAGGTGATGTGAGAATGCATGTAGATCGACTTCTTCCTTGCGCATGAATCCATTCCAATGGACCACTGGTGTAACTCACCGCCTTAAACCAAAGAGTCACATGGGCACTTAAGGAGTAAATTATAGGAATAACACGTTACTTAACGCAGGGAAGTACGGGCTGTTGCCATGATAGAGATAAATTAGAGGGGTATTACATGTAAGCATATTCTGGCGATACAATAGGTATAATCACCTTTTCTGAGAATATTTCTGAGTTCACTTCTACTAGTCTTACATAGAACAATATTGAGAGGGGATATATCATGGGATATTTTATTCCCAAGCCCCCCCCCCCCCCAAGCGCTCCTAATGCGTGTTAATATCGTATTTGTACCAATATATAAAACCCGTCACGGATCCGGATGAACTCCCCATGCCGGAAAAAGCAATGAATGTTAAAAAGAAAATAACTTCCCCCACACAGTGGCATCTTTCTCATGGCGAGTTCTTCATCTTACGAGACAAAAGGAGATAATCGTGATGATTAGCTTTTCAGTTGTTGGGCACCCATAGTAATGTAATTGTCCATGGTACCCATACAGCACAATATTTTTCCCCTTGGCCTAGAAACCTGTACATAGCAGCCTAGTACCACCACGTTATTGCATGGAAGTATTCAAATGCGGTAGCCCATGATACCGTGTACCACAACGGTAGTTATTTTTTTTTATAAAAGCCTTTACCGGACATGAAGTGCAGGTAACCGGATACCGGTACATTGTTTTTGCGCATGTTAAAATCTTCATTACCGGTGAAGTGTAGTATTTTACTTCCATGTCAAGCCATTCATGAGAAGATGCCACAAATGTTTGTATGTTCGTGTCTGTGTTTTGTGTATGTATGTGTGAAAGGTTACGACCGAGGAGGCCACTGGAGAAATTCCAATCAATGACTCTCCGGTCAACATGCTTCAAGGTACACTTATGCAGCGTAGGTACCGTAGTAAATACAAGCTGTTTCCTTTTGGGATTATAAAAAGCCTTCCATATCATGATGATATGATGGGATTATAAACGTCTAAGATAAGAATGACCACGAGTGACCCGTGCAATTTGGACAAGATTTAGTAATTCGATTACAATCATATCTCAGAAGTGTATCTAAAAACAGCGCGTTCAACGTGAAGCAGGTGGAATTACTAGTACCCTTTGAAAGTTTAAAGGGAAGCTGAAAAAGGCGAACGACCTAGACCCTGTCCACACAGGTCACAACAGGTAAAATCCAGGGCTCATAATAAAAATATGTGGGTCACAGAGATTTTTCAGTGACGTATATATGTATGTATACATGTAATGTGCCTACGGGGACAATTTTATCGGTTACAACAGATTGCGAGGATAGTTTTCATACAGTATTGTACTCACCGATGCAAAGTCTGGCATAGAACGGTGCTGTTCCTAAGTAGTTAATTACAAGATTCAATACATGGCGTATACTAAAATGTGAACACAACACCACATTTGTAGAAGAGAGTATGGATGTACGGTATGTAAGAGTTTTACGCTTCTCTTTTAACCCGTCTGGCTCATTCTATGGTGCTTCTCTTGTAGTAGTGATTGTATATGGTTTCCTATTCCATTGTTAAACGGATCATGGCGCACAACGGCAGTGGGGCGTCACCGGAGGGGAGGGGCGGATGGAGGGGCGGATACCTTTTCCCTAAAATTCAAGTGAATGGGTTTTAAATAAAGGATAAAAATAAACATCAACCAAATAAACCATCACTAATTTCACAACTAAACCTTCAAGATAAATCCTGTCAAAGTCAAAAATTTCGCTACACCTGTTTTCATATAGGCTTCTTGACGGCCAACATTTCTCCAAACGGAGAGGGGAACAAACCATCCCCTCTGTGTACCGTATTTGTCGAAATAAACGTAAACTGAAATAAATTTATTTTTCGTGAAAAACAAATATGAGTTATACTCCACTGACCGTCTGCTGTTACTTCAAAACATAATGTTCTTTGAAAATACTGCAGATAATCATTAGTTAATACAAAAAAGGAAAATACGGTATTCAAAACTGATAATTACACATTGGCCCAAATCGTTCAGTGGATTTGATTTAAGACGTAAAACTTTAACCACGTGACCTTGTAGGACATGCTGCATCCCACTAGATAGTAGCAAACCTAAATGATCACATATAGGCTAACCTATGCTACATGCTATCATGCTATACCCTTTACAATGTGTAAGGGTATAACAACATCCAAAAGGAGCCATATGGGCTAGCCTACGACATGCATGAAGGATTTTATGAACTTTACCTTTCAGTTGCCCACATGGAAACAAAAACCATCCCCATATAGGTCAGTTTATGTCATATGGACAAATCCATATTGAACCGTTGTGAATCCTGGGTAAAAAAAAAACATATGTGTTACCCATATGCTTGCCCATATGATACCCATGCATCAGGATCTCATATGGGAACATTACCTATAGGACACAGCGAAAGCGATGTGAGCATATTAGTAACACACGTGTATGACCTTAAATACATCTGTCACACAATGGACGCCTGAACAAATGCCCAGGAACCAAAAGGAGCCCTTACTATGTGAATTTGGAGATAAAACCTTTATAGTCCCACCATTCTTTCGACACATCTTTCTAAACCTATTTTCTTTCATTTTTTGTCCACTATGAAAGGGACGAGAGTATTGTAATACGCGAGTTCGGTAATTTGTTGGTAGCTACGCAAATGCGCACATCTTCCAAATCATAGGGATAAACAAGTCAATCCCGTGTTCCAAAATCTGATTTTGCATGTAAAATGGGCGACATCATTCTTTCTAAATACAACCATAGATGTGGAGGAATCATAAGTATGTTTCTGTGCAAAGGTCTTTGTCTGAATTGTATTTTTGGTGTGAAAATATGTATTTTAATCTGTTATTAAGTAGTGCTGAGTCTCTACTTTCGTTCGAGTTCATAGGCGTACGTGGCGTGGGGTGCAGGGGCACTAGCTCTCCCAATTCGGTCAAAAGCAATTGGCAGGCTATTGAGGGCTATTCGGCAAAAATGCTCTTGCCCCCTCATAAAATATTACCCACGTACGTCTATGTTCGGATTGGCTATTCAGATTTAGGCTATGTTTAGTGTTTCAGGCACGCACTGCACGAAAACAATGTGGGAACGCCTCTACACTATGTGCTGAGCTCGGATTTGTGTATCCCAATCTGCGCCCAGAATCCCATGCGCCAACTAATCACCGAACTAGCTTATAGAAAATATGTACACTCCTGCAGAGAATTTGGCGTATTTTAACGGAATTTTAATCAAGGGGACCGCTCTACACGAAAGAACTGACAAGCAGTATACCCAGAACTTACATGGGGCACTAAGGCCAAACAATTGTTACCCCCCCCCCCCCTCCACACACACACACGCGCGCTCACATACGTGGCTTTCTACTCGAGTGTATACCAATAGAACGGTATATAGAACGGGGAAGCACAAGCCACACAAAATTATTTTTTGCATGGCTAATCTATAAATGATTCTCCCCTCACAGCAAATATTAAATTCCTTGCCCCAGAGAACATATCAGCGAAGATCTTAATATTTTTCAAAGCGTTCGTTGAAGGCACTTGAGAAATTCTCCCAGATGTCAAAAAGTTAAGATAGAACGGTGCGGTCAAACAATTCATAGTTTGTATTTTTGAAGTTAGCGGAAACATCTGGAGGGAAGTTCGGGTATGCACTGTGTCAAGTTGTGATTTAAATATCTTCCGTTTACAAGCATATCGAACCGACGATCAGGGCGAAGCAATGTACCACATCAACCGCGAGTTAACCGATGGCGACTTATTAATTTCCGATCAGGTACATTATATTACTGATGCGTATCAATGTATTAATAACAATTATGGCATGATATACGCTAGGCTCGCGCGTCCCTCAGCAGGAGCCACACTAGAGGACGATCCTGTCTGGGCAACGATCTTACTACCACCAATGGGAGTATTGACAGATATAAATAAATACATACAGAGAATAAAGATGAGCTTGAAACTAATATCCGACTAGTGGGCAATTAAACTGGTAATACTGTTAATAATTTAATTGATTGGTCGAATATTTTCTAAGAATGTACGAAGATGATGTCAGCGATTGTTATTAAAACACTAAGAGCAAACCTTTTCAACAGACTTGAATGAAGTTAAAATTCAAACTTGATAAAGAGGCCACAGCCACGCACGACTAAGGTTTAAATGGACCCTATTGCGCCCCTGTACATGTACCGGTAATCAATAAATTAATGGAATGGCAATAAAAGTCAACAACATGTAATACTACAACATAGTTACCGCTAACACTTTGCCGGATACCTCCAAAAATATATATAATACATCTGCATTGATGTAGTCAAAATCTAAATGTTCTGAAATCAACGGTCCAGTAACTACACTTAAAGTACAAGGATCTCTTGAATATTTTAAAAGGACAATCTGAGTTTGACGGAGTAAATTCATATTTTTTGACCAGTAACTCGATTTTCCTTTCTTAACAAACTGTTCATTCGAATACTGGCATAAGCGTACGAGGCGGGGTGCACGGGAGGGGGCAGTCGCCCTCCCAATTTGGGCAAAAGCAGTTGGTCTATTCGTGCTAAACATGGGAAAACATGATAAACTATGGCATTGTTCGGGCAAAAAATGCTCTTGCCCCCTCATAGAAAATAACTCCTGTACGCCTATGAATTATGGGACGTGAAATGTTGAAGGAGGTCTTTCAAGTGAAAAGAAACTTACCGCAATCATTGTGTTCAATCCTGTCGAATGAGAATTTCTTAATATTTTTCGGTTACAAAATACCGGTTTATGTACATGACAAGACAGCTATACTCTGTGCGGTGACCAAATCCTGCATCGCATTAGACCATGATGACAGAAGATTGTTCGTTTTGACGGGTATATGAGTGCAGTAATATTGATTATGATTATATTATAAAATATTGACTATGATTGATTGTCCTTTCCTAGCTTTCGGAATAAATCTTCGCCATTGCTTCTGATTGTCAACAAGCTAAGTACCACAAAACCCAATACGGATGGTACAGATGGTACGCATGCGCACGCGCGAGCGCATGTACGCACATGTGTAGGCGCATTACACCCGCAATGCATAGATTTCTTTTTCTATCGATACCAAACTATAAAACAAGAACGTTTACATTACTGTTATGAGTTCATTGCAACATAGTTGCAGGGTGGATGTTATTGGTTGTATTGTGAGACTTTTGTGACTTGAAATGATTCATTGACACATATTTTAATTACAAAGTTCCTTTGACTTCAAATGACATAAATTTATTTATTCGAGTACACGGCGGCTTCGAAATCGTTTCCTCTACTTGGAGGCTATTATTTGGGTCAAAGAGTTTAATAACAAAACACCACCATCCTGCGGTGATAGAAAAGTGACTGAATTGAAACTTAATAAATAAGAATGGAAATAGACTGCCATTTGTAACAATATTTTAACATTGTTAAACAAAACAAAAGGAACAATTCTTCTGACCTTTAATATGTTGTTGCCAAAATTTTAACGAGATTGATGCTATTTTCTGGATAAAAATATATGTTATTAACCTAGTCCGATTTCCTATACTGTGTGTCATGACTTAGGATCAGTAAACTGTTTTCTAACCGTATCCAAGGAACCATACATATTTGTACTGGATCGAAAGAAAAAAATAAGGAATTTCTATTTGAGTGAGAGATGAACCTTTACTAAGGACAGGGTTACTTCGTGTCCTTTCAAATGACCAAAAGTGGTTAACTCTACACAAACTTCCTATACAGAGCATACTGAAAGATATATTTTATGTTATTTCCTCTCTTGACTGGCAAAGCCCATGTTCCTATACATGTGATAATATGTTCAATTTTAACTCGATTTTGTGCTTACAGCTATAGGAAGCGGTGAAATTGTTATAAGAATTTATGTGATATATTTCGAACAGAACTGAGATAAATGTGCTATTTTGATACATTCGCCTTGGACTTCAGGAAAACCAGATCGAATATTTCAGTCCATTTAGTGGCCTTCAATGAGTTGCTCTGTTCCTTCTATGGTTCAGCATATGGTAAAATAGACTTTATACAAAGTAAAAATTGTATCGTAGCTTACAGTAGTCTTCAAGAGGACCACTTCTGAAGGAATGTTGCGTATAAAGGGAAAGGGACAAGACCCTAAAACAAAACAAATTCAAAGCTACATTTTCCAGACAATTTCCTTTAGCAGTTTAGTTTATGGCAACTTGGCCTGACGCTGTCTGAAACATCTGGCTCTAACAAATTCCAATGTAAAATTTTCTTCTCGGCAGGTCCCATAGCCGAGAAGTATTCAGTTAATAGTAAGAAATGAGTAATCATGAAAAGGATGTGCAAAACGCAGTCACCAGCTTTCCCCCGTATGTGCTTGAATAAATGTTATATACGCAGGTAATTTACCGTAGTTCATTTTATTTTACATAGTAAATGAGTAACCCCTTTAAGTTTTATCCCATTAATCAGTTTAACGGGGAATAAATAGCCTAATGCCATCAGTTTCCGCACTATGTAAAGAATGAGAAATAGAAGCGTGTCAAAAGTTGAACTTGGGTCTGTGGGTTACTCAAATATTTAATATGTTTATTAATGTGCAGTGATATTATCATGCATATGCACAGTTACAGTTTAGTATGGCGAAATTTACACGCAAAGCAGCTTTACTTGATGAAATGAATCGAACACCTCATGAGACAAAAATTACGAAGTGTACATTCTAATAGTTTTAAAATACTCAGCCCGTAACAAATGGGGCTGAAGAACATGGGAATTGTTCTATCTGACCGACCACTGTCCATGCCCATCAGACCTGGTTTGGTGATGATGGGGACAAACATTCTTAAAAAATGTTCTAAACTTGAAACTTAATCTGTAAAGTAAACACAGTATTTCGCTCTCGCAAATTCACCAGCTAGGCGGCTAATGTTAGCCCGAATGAACATCTTGACCCCACTCCAGAAAGATTTTATTTCTATCGCGTTGCTTTTTGTGCCGTTCGCCAGCTTCAGTCAATTATGTCTCCTAAACCAGAATTTAAAATTTCTCTCACTAACAACTTGGCAGGTGCCAATATTTTCCCTCCCACTAAACTACAGATGTCATCAACCCCTCCCCCCCCCCCCCAGAACTGACTGGCAGTCATGGATCATGAATCTTACGTATACTGGTATGGGGAACTTCGAAAATGTTGTTAATCCTCCTATGCATTTGCATGTTTTTCAACAACCGCGGTGAATATAAACGGATTTTAAAGGGCGATAGGAGTCTTCCCAAACTTATTTCCAAGAAACAGCTAAATCTCACCATCTTCTCCGCACTTTAATTCAAAGTATCTTTCGTAACTTTATGTAAGAATTCGATATTGCATATTTAATGAAAACCAAGCAGTAACTTTAAGTAAATTTCACATTTGATGGGAGAAAATATGATTCACAAGAGCCAGTCATAAGCAGGGCAGTCTACTATAAACTATTTCAAGTTGAAGTGACTGCATTCCACTTTAACGTATTCGATGATTTCTGTTATGCAAAAGAATAATAAAGTAATACAGCATCGTTTTTTTCCAAATGCCGTATCATGAGTATTCGGCGCTCTTCACAAACACCCATCGTAGAAGCAGGGAGTGGTAGAAGGTAGTTGCAACAGATCCGTTGCAACTCCCTTACCAAAGCAGTGAGATGAAACAGACCGAAGTAAGGCGACTGATCACAATCAGTCAGTAACTTGTACCTTCGAGACAGAAGTCTAATCCACGCCATGTTGACAGGAAACATGGCGATGAGCCAGAAGAAGCAATTATATAACTAGCAATATGTGTATGAAAAATGTTGAGGGACATTGCTTCATATGAACCGAGAAAAGCTTCTAACCCAAGTTTAGAGTTCTTGAATGCAGAGGCCGTGTAACCTACTTCAGTGTTACTAATAACAAGCTAAGTTCACAAGTTCAGCATTGATGTTATGTAAATCACCTAGCTAACTGCATATCGTGTCACTGATGGATCCCGTGAGACTTCGTTTATGTCAATTTAAGAGTAATCAAAGTAACTAAATGGACTTTGACATTGGGCAAGTTGGATTTGGCTTGTTCATTGTCTGTCAGACAATATTGTACTGGCCTTATCTCGAGTCAACTCGGTTACCGTGCTCAAAGAGTTTGACAAATGTGTTTTAAAGTGCATCAAATCTTAGGTTAGTTGTCACAGTTATTGTTCGCAATGTTTGATAACTTCAAATCAATTAAGCCTCGCGAATTGTATCTTTTTGGAATACCTCTGCCAAGAAAATGAGTCACCGCTGATACCGCTTGAAAAAAAAAAAAGAATCATGTGGCAACGAGTATATCTTCTTGAGAGTGAGATTATGCACGTAACATTATGATAAAAATATTAGGCTAATCTTATTCTCTTGATTTAAGGGCCGATTGAGCCATGTACCAGACAGTGACTCATTATCGATTTTTTTTTTTGTTTAAAAAAAAAACACAACTAAAAGGGACTTGAACAAATGGGTAACTTTAATGCCCGTTAACTTTGCTTAAGTTTAGGTGTAAAAACCAGTACCACACAAGGGAAGTATCACTTTCACTTTCACTAGAATAGCCAGGGGGCAGGGGGAAGGGGGAAGAGTTTTGACTCTAATGAAAACAAGTTAAATGACTCAGCTCAGAATAAATGTTTACGCCACCCACCAGCATTATCAAGGGTGGAAATTTACATGAATGTATACTGGCTGGGTGAAGAGATATCTTTTTTACTGCCTACGTTGACTTCTTTGAAGTTTTTCATCACTTTCCTCTCTAGCTTCAAAGTAGGCCCATAGTTGACCTTCCTTCATCTCACAAAAATTGTGACCTTCCTTCATCTCACAAAAATTGTGTTGGCTTAGGCCTAGTTTCTTCGCGAAAAATATAATTATACTAGCGCAGATGAGAGGCTCAAAAAGATGAAGAAGTACCAACATTTCGCATCTGAGCCCCCTTATGAGAGCAAATATTTTTCAAAGGACATTCTCAACTTAGACCCCTCCTACAGGACGTCGGGCAATCTGCAATGCCCATCGTAATAAGATCCTGAATACACCACTTATACCCCCGGACGGCGATCAAGAATTGGGACGATGAGTCGACTTGCCCCCTCACACCAAAAACCTGGCTACGCCCCTGCTCACTTTGGAGCCATTTTTCAATTCTCCCGTAATATACTCACCTGAAATGGTGCCAGGTCTGTGCAACGAAACTTCTGTTCAAAAGCCTTTTCTCTACAACTACCATGTAAATACAGTTGTTAAGTCAAGATCGTCATTTTCTGTGTACAACTTTCTGTCAAAGCTTAATAAATGCACTGTTGTGACTTCTTGAGGTGTTTCAGAGTGCGATTTTATTCATACTAGTTTGAGATCCCACCCACTCACTCCGTCGCCATTTTCCCAAACGTTTTGGGCGTTTAAAAAACGAATTTTAAGCACTCAGCCCCAACCATGATCGCGTCAGTTCTATACCGCTATATGCTACGTAAAAGGCCTAATCCTCTCACCTCAAAACAGTTCTAATTCTCCTAACCTACTTAGCCCCGCACACAACTGTCTAAAATTCATTTTAGACAATTTCATTTTTTTTCTACTGCCAATCAAAGAGCTGTAACGATTGAGAATTTCAGTGAACTATCGCTACAAAAATATTAAAGGCAGTCATTCGTCACCCCAAACTACAGTTTCAGTATACATATATCAAAACTGTCAATTGGTACAGCTCTTTGATTGGCATCACATTCAAACAATGCATCATAGCTAAATTACACAGCATGGGCACTAAAAGTGTTTTGATTACACATTATGGACTTGTATGGCCACTGGGACAAGCCATGAAGCAATAAACTAGGATTGTGTCTGGATAAAGATGAGTTTTAGATAAATGTGGGAGGGGCTAGAAGTAAGTAGGTTGGGAGAATTGGAACTGTCTGGGAAGATGAAAACATGCCTTTAATTTGGGATGAAAGGATTGGGCCTTTTAAAATTAGCCAAATTGAGGAATCCACTCCAATGACAGCTCGCAAATTTCCGCACTGTTGGCTTAATATTCAGCTTGGATTCTCTAAATTTATTGATTTCGCCCTTGCGAATAAGTATCCCCTCTGCTGGTTTGGGTCCTTCCTGTGTATCTCTGGAAGAATTTGAAAGTGCACAACATAACTGCAAGAAATCTAAAATTATTTTGGTGAGTTCACAAGGAGGCAGAAGAAGGATTTGTTCATGACGTCATTAATTTTATTAAGAAAGTTGTTTGGTTCACTCAGATAATTCGACTATCAAAGCGAACGCTTGCTACTGAGGATCCCCATTATACTGCGTTAATTTCCTACTCATAAAAATATTCTTGTGACGGATGAATATCCGTGTAGTGTACCGACCCGTAAACTGTGGTTTATTGCGGGGATCCAGGTTGCATTGATTAAAGGGTGTCAGTCGACACGTACATTGTAATGGCTACGTGCCCAACGTGAACCCTAAAAGGTGCCATGTTTAAGTTTTGCCAATTATTATCCAATGCTAAACTCTGACTCGCCTTGACTTTTACAAAGGGGAATGGCCCAGCGTTGGAATGCATCTAGTATCATCACACTGATGCATTAAATTCCTTCACGAAATGTCAACCGTCTGCCCAATGTTTGTTTTGGGTTAAGATACAAGAGTTACAATAACACAACATCCCTATATGTCACTTGTGACTGTAAATTATATGCATGATTAGCCTGCACAGTTGGCAGCGAGGTGCAGTAAATCCGTGAGTTGATCCAACAGAGAACACTAAGCATTTGTCTACATAACCGGTTTACAGGCGCCATCTAAATTGAGAGAATAAGATACTTAGCATTGATTGGATGACGCCATAAATTTAAAAATTCTCTTCAACAAAAGTGGTGATTAATTTTCGGTTTAATAAAACCACCTAAAACGTTCAGTAAAAAAGATAAATGACTTTACACCACATAATGCTGTCATATTGATTTTGAGAACTAGACGGTTGTTGTTATACTTGGAATTATCATCCACCATACAATTGAAGAGAATTCTCGACTAAGCATGTCTCGGTAACATGATCATTGTAAAATAGGGGAATATCACTTAGATACGAGACGTTATTGCAAGAACCATGTCAATTAATTCTCAAAAAATTTCTCTCTAAAATTACTCTAAAACGGAAACTTATAAGGGGTACTTAAGTTTTACACCACCAACCAGTTTCCGTCCACTGTTCTCTGACGGATGGAAAACCCCTCAAATTTTGCCCGAACGACCCAGGGAGATGAAGGAGTGGACCCTCCTTGGTCTGCAGAGTGGACCAAATCAAATGAAACAAAAGGGAACAAACCACATTTGTTGAATTACTGTTGGTGAATAAACCGTCTCTATATACTCCAAATTTGAAAGAAATAGCGGACTCGACTTCGCGGTACATATCGGCTTCACCGTTATTTTTCCAAACTTGGAGTTCGACGGTTTGTTCACCAACAATAATCCGACAAATAAAGTTTATTCCTTAAACAGCGGGTCAATGTTTAACCAATCAGAATGTCGGATCCTAACTAACCAGTCAGTAGAGGTAGTAGAATCGAATACATATACCTAGTCGTTTGGTTGCTTTCACCTTAAAGCTAATTGCCATGTCTGAAAGTTATTACATTTTCTCCCTTTTCCATGCAGGATGAATATATCAACAACAGAGGGAATCTATCTCTTGACCAGACGTTTGGGCGACGGGATTCCTCAAGCCACCATTGAAACCAGGTGACCATACAAAGGATGGTACCTTCATCTTGTCGGATGGTTTCCTAAGCGTTTCCGATTAGATATTAATTCAACCGCATAAACTGTCATTTGATCGGGCTCCATGATTTGACAAGGTGATTGTACGGCTGGTTAATTACGTTAACGAAGATGCCTGTAAACTTTGTTAGTTGACCTGCATGGATTCATTATGAGTGAACTGATTCTATATTCCTGCTGCTACTTCTGGTTTGTAATTAGGTGTACCCAGGGGTAGGTAAATCGGTCGAATGACCGGTAAGCCCCCCCCCCCCCCCAAAAAAAAAAAAAAAACAGTTGAGAGTTATCCCTGCATTATATAAGTAGTGGTTTCAGGCTATAGGTCATAGAGATTTATATTACAATTATATGCATTTTACCAACATGAAGCGTTGTGAAATTTTCACCAGGCAGTTTTAGAGTGTACATCGCAATGGCTCTGTCTGAATTGTCTTTTAAGAGCGTCCCGCGTTAAATTTTTGTAATAGAAAAGTAACAATAATGTAACTATCACTTAGTATGACATTATAACTGCATACTGCTGCTTATCACAAGAAACATGTGCCCCTAATTTAGAAGAAGAAACGGAATGGAGTAGGGGCTTGCAAAACTGCATAGGAATATTTCCCCAGTCATGCTTCATTCTCTATCCCTCTGTTTCGCCCTCAGAATCTTTTGCTTGTTCCCTTTAGTCCAGTAGATCTCTTTACATATAAAGGAAACCAACTAACAGGACCACAAAATTTGCGCCCTTTATATTTATATGGTTTCTATACACTTGCCCCACTTGTTTACAATTCTTTAACGGAGCATTGCTAGCAGTAGTAAAAGCCACGCCCATCTTTTTTTGTAGTGGAATATGTCATTATCTGTACATTAGATACCATCGTCTTTCAAGATGATATTCATTCGATTTGGTTCAATGTTCCAACGTAGTAACCAATTTGTATCGTATACTATTATCCAGATTTTCCAAGTCAATTTAATCACAGAACTCTTATAAGCAGCAGCATAATTCACAGGAGTAAATACAGATGGCGTTGATTGAATAATTAATTGCTTATGTGACAAAAAAGGAAGTTGGATAAAGAGTCTAAAAGACACTTCCCCTTTTCTTTCTCCCTCTTATTCAGATCAATCCCAGTTACAACCTTGAACGAAGCATGTAGGTCCTATAGACCGCCATTTTGTCAATCTTGTTGCTCTTAAGCAAACAAAGGCTATAGCCAATTTTCTCATTTGTAACAAATAGCGGGGTCCGCAAACAAAACCCAAAATAAACATCCAGAAATTAAATCTCTCTTTATACATCTAGATTTCAGTACAACAGGATCGTTAATTTATCTAAAACAATAATGACATACGCAGGATATAGACCTATTCACCCTTCTTCCTTTTGTACATTAGACAATATGTTAAGCAAGGTTTAAATTATATGAAGTTTTATTTTCACGTTATTAACGAACGGTGTGAATGAAAAAAAAACATATTCTTGAGTTTTCTCAGAGTCTGCAGGTATGACTTTAAATAGTAATAGGTCTATGGCATATAAACTGCTTGTCAAAAAAGTTTCAAAGAAATGTATCTCAAGTTCACTGTACTTTTGTGGCTAACCACAGTATGTTAACAAAAGGCTGTTCAGTCTTTTACTGAGGCAGATTTTAAAATCCCACAATTGTTTTTTGACTGGCAAAATATACTAGAATAAAAGAGTACAACCTACAGACTGACAGAGAAAGGACAGATCACAAAAGTTTCGTTCGTTTACAATGAGCATCTACCTTGTTATCTTTGTCTGAATATATCTGCCGATCCAGATAAGAGACGAGGAAGATTAAAAAGATAAAAATCAATGCAGACCCGATGATAATACGAAAAATTATTCACAAACAAAGCATGTATGACTGCAAACAATAAGCATCTGCCTTGTTATCATTGTCTGAATATCTCTGCTGATCGAGATAAGAGATGAAGAAGATTAAAAAGATAAAAATCCTGGCAGACCCGATGATAATACGAAATATTATTCACACAAATCATATACGACTTCAAACAAAGCAAACACAGACGATTGAAATATACATTGAAGCCTTACCCCATTCCTAAACAAAATTGGTTGTCACGGATGACTGATTAACGCGTACGTCGCAATTGACTTTTTGACACCTTCAATAAATCGACCTTCCAAAGACATGCCGACAATACCTGCGGCTTGATCCTAAACCTCCCGCTGACCGACTGCATTCTTAGCAAGCAAAGAGTAACTACTGAACAAAACGTTGCTTTTTGACTTCTTCCACTCCATTAGGACTTCTAAACGACACCTATAAGATGAGATTTACTGCAGTTATGTTGCTATAGTGATATTCCTGCCAATCTTGGTACCATGTTTTTTAAACAGTTGAAATGGTCCTTTATCGATGCTTTTTTACGAGCGAATGCGAAGTGTAGCAGCCGCTTTATAGACTTGTTACAGTGTTTTTATTCTGTGCCTTGTTGGTTTTGTTACTTTTTAGTGTTTGTAAATTAAAAGGCGTTGACCATGAAAACAGATAATTTATTTAAGGATGTCTCAGGTTTCATCACACGATGAGGCATATTAGTTGAGGGATATTTCAATTACATGGTTCTTGGAACGTCCAGGGAGCGACTATATGGGGTTCTCAGAAGCCCTTTCTATAGTTTTTGTCAACTGCCGTTCTTTATGACATGGTCGCTACCCTTCTTTTCTTACAGTTTGAAACATCCCAGCAATCTGTTGACGTGAAAGTTTCGGCGTTGTTGTAAAGAAAACATTGAACGGGTGATTTCTTTTCATGAGCAAGGAACTTATAACTGTAACAAGAGCGACAAACTTAAATTATACCTTATTTTGTTCAAAACTGAAGACGGTCACAGAGGGTTAGGAATAGAGAACGGATAAGATAACGTAGTCTCCCGGATGCAAAAATTGCGCAATAGTAACTGCGTAGTTCTCTTCTGACCTAAACGTTTCAACTGAAACTTGAATCGCCCTTACCAATATGCGCTTGCTTTGCCGGTGACCACGTGATCAGCCGAACGACATGTGATACAGTTGATAATATCAAGTGCTACCGCGGCTTAAAAAGGTCATTTCGAGAGTCAGATGTGTTTCAGTGGAAAGTCAAATATGGGCCATGCGCAAGGCTTTATTTGCTTAGCCGCATCGAAATAACTTAGTAAACCTCAACCCAGGTTTTTTTTTTGTTTTACATTTTGTAAATATTCTCACATTAGATTCTTTTATTGGTGGTTGTGCTAATAATTTAGCAATCTTGAAAGACAAATTTAAAATGGTTCCGTTGAGCAACCGTACTGTAAGGGAAAAGACTTTCTAGCTGCGCACCTATCCAACCAAAGAAAGAAGAGGAAGGTGAGAAATTTTACACCGGTACTGTTTATGTTGTTGACAATTATGGAAGGAATGGGAAGAGAGATCTCTGACGAGGGAGTAGCAAAATAAAAAAACTGCGTAGTTATCTCTCTCTATTCATTAGCCACTCGAGATGATAGTTAAGTTACATCTCTTCTGATCTGAAAGTGCTTACTATGTTGGTGATAATGCGATGCATATACATACAGGCGATACGGTTGAACTGCCGAACCGTAAGATGCACTGCCCTCGAACAATACTGAGAACACTAAGGAAGTTAAAAAAATGAAATTGTCATTCGTGAGGAAATTTTGATATTTTGAACTGCCAATAATATGTGTGAAATTCTGACAGTTTTGGCTACGGTCGGAAATTATTAATAAAACAATTCTTCTGCAATCGAAGCACTTCTATTTTCTAGATCGAGTAGAAAATATCATCCACCATCTGTTTTGTTTAGTCAATTTTAACATCATATGTACGTATCACTCATATGTACTTTTCTAAACGTCGAGCTTGTAGCATAAACAATTCTGTTTCCCTTTCTTCACATAACTAATGTTTCACCTGTATAAATTTTCAACACTGATATCCTTTTCTGAAATGCGCAAACATCTTCATCACAAATTCACCATCTACTGCCTGTTCGTATCAGGGAGTGGCTAAAATTTAGCAACTCTGTCAATATCACTAGAACCGTTTGACCGCCTCCATTCGCGAGTATGAATGCCTTGCATTCTGGTTTTTTTCGAGAGCCAGAAACGAATTATGTCATTGGTAAAGCTGTACACCAGCGGTGATCAGCTAAACAATGAAACAAGTTATTACTATGATCATTATTGGGAATTTACACAGACAATCGCTCAGTCTTTTGTAGTTACCATCCAAGGTACGTACAGTACTTTGTATTAAGGTTGCAGGTACAAAACTTCCCACGCTACCGAATCAAAAATTACAATCCAGAAATAACCAGAAACGGTAACAAATAGTCATCACAACTATTCATCCAATCAAATTTCTACTGTTTGTCAAAATACTTTGCTTTATTACGGTGCTAGTTAGCCCTGCACTATAGTATTCACAGCAGACTTTCTGGACCCCTGTAATTAAATATCTTTAGGTTAATAATTACGGTCAATTTAAAATTAAAAACAAAAACGACACACCAATGAATAAAACATTTTGGCTGTCGAGTACACTTCATGAAGAGCAACGATCATTCTACTGCAGGTTGCTGGAATAGCCAAACGGGGTATCTTATCAAGCTCGAACTTTTAAAAGGGATTTCGCAAATTTGCACATATCATTAATGTTCTGTGTTCGACCCCATCAAACACGTTTATAGAATAATTATGATAATTTTGTCACTGGCAGACTGATCAAACGACTTGCAAGGTACTTGTCGAGTTGTCATCGACTATTTTTAGCATTCGCTGCACGACGACTTGGACGACTGGCAATTCAAAATTGGCCTTTTCGTTGCTAAGAACATCCTTATTAAGCTATATTTTCTTTACTGATGTTTGTATTATCGATCGATGATCTCGGATTATCAACGAAAAAGAAGGTTTATTTCAAGGTTATCCGAGATAGTCGGCGATATACCATGTTTATCAAGTAATAAATCTTGGATTATCATTTGAGCATTCAGGTTTTCCACGAAAATATGTTGAATTATGGCTTAGACAAAAAAATGGGCAAATGCACGATCACATATTTTGACGCGTGCTTATTTATACATTCTATGGTAGAATACAGCAACATGGCGACACGCAATACTACAGCAATGTAAGCAGACAACATGGATTGTAAGCCCCTAGACGGTGAGACAGCATTGCAAATTAGGACCTTTTCGGTGTAATACATTTTCTGTCAAATTTGGGTGTTAATAATTGGATGAACGAGAACGAATACTATGCAACAAGCAGATGATAGAATTATTTTGTAACAAAACCATAAAACGCAGATCTAATCCTTAAACAAGCAGGTTACTGTATGTTTTCCAGGTCAGAGGAATCAAAACAAACGAAAAACCATCAACAGAAAGACCATAAATGGATTTTACGCATGGTAAATATTCCGGACAAAACCAGGCATTTCCTGGTTAAAGCGTAAACGTTTGCAACAAAATGAAAAATAGACCTGCCCGAGATAAATCATTTCACTTCGTGCACTCTTCAAATCTATCTATACATTTCAGAATTACCCGTGGAAATAATCGTTTAACCCTTCATCGGCAATCTGTAAGGTGTTTCGAATCAAACTAGTTTTGATTGTGTGGATATACCGTATTTGCCCTCCTTTGTCTCTTATTTTAAACATAATCACACAGAAAAGTGACAAATGGTGATCGAGTTCTAAGCTTATGACCCATAACATTAAATCCCAGGTGGGCAAAGAAGCCACTCTTTTACCTAATACGGAAACCAATGACCAATTATCTGCCACTATGATCATCTTTACTGACTTCAATTCTCAAGAGTATTTGTAAACATTTTCCCTCGTGGACACTAAAAAGTTCGTTGAACATTTCATTCGGGTTCATCCTTCTCAAAAGGTAGAAAAAGAAGAACAACAAATACATGGGAGTGTTAAGGGTCATAAAAATAGTTCTTCCCAGACCTAATATTCAATAACCGAATTTCTACAGTTTTAATGAGGTAGACAAAACCTTTAGTTTGTATATAAAAAAAAACCCAGATGGGAAATAATAACACATCTTTACTAACATATTTATATATTTGGCGATCAAGTGTCTCTTTGTTATGTTTCAATCCAGAATGAGACAACTCCCCTGTACTCTTGTCGCTGACATCTTTTCAGTATTTCCAAAGGAACCAAAGGCCATGGTGCACTTCAAATTTTTCCTCCCTGTACCAGCACTAATTGAATCATTACATCAAGTAAAAACAAGCACCAAGCTTTAACTACTAGATCTACTGTACACAGGTAAAGAAGATCAAAGAAAGCTACAACATTCCAAGTGTTACATCCATTTGAAGAAGTGTAGATGACTGTGCTGTTTCATGATTGGCTGTTGAGAGCCATGTGACAACAGTTTTTCTATTCAAATGTGAAATTTACTAGAAATAACTGGTTGGTTCAACTTGAATATGCATATTGAAGTTATAAAATATGATGAAAGATACTTTGAAGAGAAATAACAAAATATTGTGATATTTAGCTCTTGCTTCAAAATAAGGTCGGGGCCTACTCTTGACCTTAAAGGATAAAAAGCGGGAGTTTCCCTATCTCCGAATCCTCAGCAAATGGATCTCGTTGAAGTTGAAGGTAGTCATTCGTCATCAGAATCTAAACTTTACTGGCACTTATACAGATATTCTCAAATCGCGCAGCTCATTGATGGACCAAATGCAGGAAATGTAGCGTAGCTACAAATCATGTACTGAGAGTGTTTGGATTACACATTAGGAACTTTTATACTCGCCAGGGAATTTCCTGAAGCAATAAACTAGGATTGTGTCTGGAAAAGAATGAGTGTAAGACAGCTGTGGGAGGGACTAGAGGAAAATAGGTTGGAAGAATAAGGGCTGTCTGGGGTCATGAATAACAACTG
Source organism: Holothuria scabra (assembly GCA_037179385.1). Lineage (NCBI taxonomy): Eukaryota > Metazoa > Echinodermata > Holothuroidea > Aspidochirotida > Holothuriidae > Holothuria > Holothuria scabra. The sequence continues at coordinate 6,242,674 of CM074187.1, read as the reverse complement.
CCTTTAATGGAAAGGCTTGGTAGTTTGGTGTTCTGTCACCACGCGTCGCCATATTCACACTTATACTTTTCGACGAACCCTACATGATAAAAAAAACTAGAGCACCATTGGTGCTGAAGCTCAAACCTGTTGAATTAATGCAGAGTGATGACTTCTAATACCAAAAAGTCACTCCCATGCATGTCATACATGACTATTCTTTATTGAACAGATGTACCTACAATTTAGAATGTTTTAATTTCTTCCAGGTAAAATGATACTCCTTACTGCCTTGCTTAATGGAAAACAGTGTGCTTAATTAGTAATCAGGAAGGCAGAAGGCAAGTTTAATTGGCTGTGATTACACAATAGTAAGTAAAGCTTCCTCCCTGAACACGATAAAAGAAATTTGACCCTCTTCATCCCTCCCACAAGCAAGGCTAGTTTAGAATCAGGAGTCATATGACTTGGTGCTTGTACACACACAGTTTTAAAGGGAGTGCAGTCTAATGGGAAACATATAGTAAGCTGAATCTGTGAGACAAATAAAAATAGAGGGCACAAAATGGGTCACAAAGGTGTCATAAGTATTATTCATCCCAAATTGAAAAAGAAATTTGTAGTTCACACATGCTAGTCATCCTTCTGAGCAATTATGAGGACAATTTTGCAATGCATTTAGGAGAAAATAGCTTTTTAAAATATTTTCTTCTATGGCCTTGAAACATGGCCTTTGGATGACCTAGGACTTATTTTTTCAACCAGCTAGAAGTCCTTCAAAAGCCGATTAAACATGCCATGTTTGGAAACTATTGGCCTCACAGGTGCAAAGCAATAGCAACACGTCAATGATAGTCTCACCTCTTGACCTCCTTTGACCTCGAATGACCTTGGATAAACAAATCTATGTACAAGACTCAACAACCACTACATGAGGAATATTATGGCCAACTTTAAAGAACACTGGGCACTCTTTGTGGGAGAAGATATACTGTACAAAATATTCACAAAATAGCCATTAACTCCGAGATGACATTTGTCCTCAACTTTTGGAACACAACATGTAGCCCTATGTTCAAGGACCAATGTGTCTAGGTTTCGTTACAATTCATCAAAAAGAAAAGGTGTATCAGCAACGGAGTAGGAAAAACAAACCAGTGAGCTACCACTGAAAAAGGGCCGTGGCCGGCTCGACTTGAACCAATAGGTTGGAAACTGGGCCGTAACACTCCATCTAACTAACTATCAAATGTGCCCATTACAGCTTTAAAGGCAATTGTGAACAGACATGATAGATAGAAGGATCGGAGGGTAGACGGGGTGACGGTGGTAGATCACAATGGTTCAAACAGCTCTTTGAGCTGGTTTGAGCTAATAATTACGTCACTTTACACAAAGCGGTAACTATGTCCAATATTATGCCCCTCTTTTCATTAAAGCCCTACATTATTCTTCATATTCCTATGAGTTTGCAGAATTGCAGGATATATGATTTATAAACAAAGATGGAATGAAGAGACGGGCATCGAGAAGAATAACTGTAGGTGAAAAATTAACAATCATATTGTTTGCAAGTGATATTTCGAGCTGTCAATACTGACAGGGGCATTAACCGTTTAACCAAATGATACGGTAGAACACTGAATCTAATTAGCGATCCTATAGCCTTATTATGTAGGCATACTACTTTAAAGCGCCAAACCTCTCACCCCAAGAACAATTTTGGAACCCTGGTACCGAAATTCTCAATTGGCTCAGGTCTTTGATTGACAGCTAATTCAAACAATGCAGAGTGCCAAAGCTTACATTCCACAGGATGAACGGTACTGAGAGTGTTTTTATTATATAAATTGAGTTTTTCTATACTCACCCTGAAGCAAGAAATTGAGATTGTGTCTCGATGAGGATGAATTTCAGACAGTTGTGGGTGGGGCTTCAGTAAGAAGGTTAGGACAATTGGTACTGTATGGGTGAGAGAACTGGACCTTTAAACTTAACGAGAGATCAACATGGCCTTTGTAATTAGGCAATCATTTTTTATTTTTGTATCCAGTTGTTGATGCTTCTAGGCTCAAGCAGCCTCTAGATCCGTATGTACCAAAATGTCACCTTAACATATATTGATGTAAGTATAACCAGGCAACTCCCTGGTATAACTGTTAAACAACAGCCTACACGCGTGACGGATAAAAAAGACGCATACGCATCTTCTTGGGTCTTCATGTATGCGGGCCGCAGCTAACAGAACGATTTAAAAGGAGAATAATGTGGCTAATACAGTCGATCTCTTGTTCTTCATTTTCGACGTGCTGACTTTCGTTAATTATGTTTGAGGTAGAAAACCGAGAAAAAGACCGTGGGACAGTCCAATCTCTTTAAAGCCTCTTGGAGTGCCTAGAACTCCAGTTCTCTTTCCTCCTCATTTAGTGTGTACAGGTGTAGATTACTCGTGTCATGGAATTCTTCTCGTAAAATGTTTAAGTTCTTTAGGAGAGTCTGTTCAGAGACATGCTACTCTAACACTATGTTCCTTTGCTTCCTCCCACAATTAGACTGATGGTGCTTCTGTCAAGTACCGAATGGTAAAGCGTTTCTCTCGCCGTGTGGTCGTCATTGTGACTAGAATGGCCTGAAGTGAATACAGTAACGTCTCAGGACTGACCGGATCCTGATAAGATAAAGAAGTGAATAAGGACAATTTCTAATACAAGCATGTTTAAGGAGTGCCTTGATAAAATTAGAGTACGATCCTCCAACCGGTCTCTGGCTGCAGCAAAGGTGAAGGTAATTTAAAAGATAAGCAGATTGAATTGTGGTCAGTATTTTATTGATTGACTGATTGATTGATTGATTGATTTCATTTGATTGATTTGATTGATTTGATTTGAAGTCTGAGAACAACCAACGAAATATCAACAAAACAAATTATCATATATATACTCATATGTATTTACAATAATTTGACCTCGAATCATCTCTGGTGATCTTGTTTCGGTACTGCATGGGTCTATATCGGTGAGTACATATGGAATCCAACACATTTTCCACCAAAAATTTATAAGGGGTCCATATGGCCCAGTCCACAACATATCACGTTGGGATATAATGCAGTTTCCCCAAATTTTACCCACATATTGTCCACATGCGAACCACAACCACCTCAGATGAGCTCATGTGTCATAATTATAGTTAGTACGTAAGATGGCCAAGTTTTACGCCCCAGGTTCGACACCAGTAGTTTAAGTTGAGCCGGCTACGTCCTAATTTCAAATAGACCCATGTAGGCGCCTTGTTAAACTTGTTGCAACATACTAGTGGTCTCTTACAGGAAAGCACATGGGGCCTAGAAGGATCCCCTATGGAATGTTACGTGGGTAAAATTGACTGCGTTCCCCAAAACTCCCAGTGAGAGGTCGACCTCCTCTCACTATCTACTGTGCTATTGGTTTACCAGGATTTAGTTGCGGGTAAGTGGGGATTACATAGGTAATTAGGAGGTAAGAGAGGGGCGATGTAGATTACCACGTTTCATGTAAATGAAACAGACTTAAAATCGTAATTTTACTGGCTACTTAGTGACCTTGAGATGACCTTCACATTTTTCAGAATATGTGTTGTTTTAATAAAGAATGGATTCGAATGAAATTACATCCAAAACCTTTGTCAATATACGGTTTAGTTATTGTAAAAGAGGTCAGTCGATTACAAATAACATGACCCTTCTTTTTGCCAGAATTTCCTCCCCAACTGTCCAATCCGTTTTGCCAATAGTGAAGTAAGACTCTCGGAATTTCAGTTATGTCAATTCACCGTCTTGTGACACAAATATAAGATGAAAAAGTGGATTTAGAGGTTGGAAATTTCTGGTACCTTTTCAAGGATCCAACCCCTCAGCCAAAGCTTGCAAATATTCGTTATTCACCAACACTGGTCACGTATGTCAAATACCTGAAATTGGTTAAATTTTCCCCAATATGTGTTGTTTATTTGGTTACCCCACAGGCTGGTTACCCAATAAAGTGGTAAAAAACCTCTTGGATAGCCCATTAATCAACAATTATTGGGTAAAATTTAACCAATTTCAGGTATTTGACATACGTGACCACTGTTGGTGAATTTTTTTAACCAACTTTTTAAGAGTGTACACCCATCCCATCTCAAAATGTCGTAATGATATATTTTTATTTTTTGTTCTATTTTTAGTTCCCTTAAGAGAAATGTTGCGTTTGTATATGAACTAGACGTGACCAACAGACAGGTGGAGGGAATTGGCCAAAATTAATTTTGATTTATCCCCATTGTCCATGTTTCCAGTGGACATCATTCACCAATAAGATCTTGGACCAACTAAGACCAGCCTTGAGATGTCGATTAAAATTGTCTGAAATGCTCCAATAAGGTTGCACCAAGTAAGTGGCGGTTTTTCTTACAATACACCATACAGCCTGTCAATCACTTAGAATAACGAATGAAGAGATAATATTACAATACCAGAATAAAGTTGATAAGTGACTTAAACCGACATGAAACCTTGAAAAGGGTAACCCAATTGACTGAATGGAGTGAAAGGTGAAACTTCATTCTCTTCCATACAAACTGACAAAGCGGTATCTCTTATTGCACGAAATACGGCACTGTGGTTCAGATGTTAGAAGTGAGACTGTAGAATACTAATGTTGTTACCATGGTACTGTTCAATTTGTTACAGTCACAAAGAACGTTCAAGACTTGGTAAAATGGGACGTGTGTAATAAACCGATCCTCCAAAGTATGGTATAATAATAATAGTACTAGAGACATTTTCCAATTAACAAGTAAGCCTTTGACATGGTAAAATTTCGAGAAAAATGTAGTAGATAATCAACCATGACGGTGCCCAAGGCACTATCCCACACTGATTTGTAATTGTTTTTTTCCATGATGTAACTAATACAAGATAACATGAGGGCCTATGCAACAAACTTGCTCGCATTTTCAGCCTGGACAGATTCCAAGCATCGCTTATCCAGTTATCGTCTAGTTTATGGAGCTAATGCCCTTAGAATGGTGGTAGCTTTTGATAAATTAATTGCTTTATGTGTTCCACTTCTACATGTGACGTCAAGGTACATCATTTTCTCTTCGGCTATCTTAAATTGCGTACCGATACTTGTTGGCATTTAAGGTACATATCACAGCTACAAACCTACGATAAGGCATGATCCAAGGGATTAAGATAGTTGATTTCATATCCTACGAATATTTGAGGTCGGGGAATAAACTAGGACAAACTGTCAGTTTCCCATTAGGAGATTTCTTAGTCGTGAAAATTGTTTTGACAAGGGTTAAATTCTGGAATGTTTCCTTTATATACGTGACTTTTATATCACTATCATTTGATACTATCGGTACAGGCTATTACTTTAGTTTTAAATGTCGGACTGTCGGTCGTAAAAGTGTATCGTAAACTACTTCTGAGAAAATCGGGAAAACAACTCGGGGCTGTAAGGGAAAAGAGTAATATTTTCTTAGGCTAAGTTGGTTGCCTCCTTACAGATAGAATTAAAACACAGAAGTGCTGTAATGGGCCCACTACCGGCATGATCTCCATGTTATGAACTGATGAAATAGTTAGATCAAACATAGCATAAATTTGGGGGCAAACAGTGCAGAGAGAGTGTTTTCAGAGTTTAAAGTATGCATGCATAACCCACCCTTAAACTTCCTAGACGTACAAAACTGGAGGGGGCAGACAGCTAATGATCTTCCCCAGTCTTCAGTGCACCATATGTAAAGAATATTTCCAATTTTACGACACAATATAGACTGATTTCAGAAAAATATCGAAATATTGTACACTGAGATGTGTTAACTCCAACAATTGAACTGTTGAGAATTGCCCGGTGTTCTGATGATTTTTTCAAGTGAGTGGACATCGCAATCAATAGACTTGGCATTAGCCTCTCATAACCATCAATGTTGAGGAATAGCCAGCCAATGGTAGAGTAATCAACTCCTTGATGCAGTGGCGTAGCCCATGGGGGGGGGGGCAGGGGCAGGTTGCCCCCTGAAAATATTTGGGGGAAATTTGTGGAATTTGGTGAAATTGCAAGCTGAAGAAATAATACTTCCTTTTCCTATTCCTTTAGAGTTTTCTCACTATAAGTAACCGTGAAACATTTCTCATGCAGAACTCGAATTTCCATGCAACGTATTTCCCCAGATCTCATCTGTGTCACTGCAGCATGAAGCGCGCTTGACTCGCGTTCCGCAGAACTTGAATGGCCTCTCTGCAGAGGCGCGAATGTTCTCTGGTACACAATGCAGGGTATTTTGATCAGTTCAGCGTACACTGCCACTCAACCATGGCAACTGACTTAGCAATGACAAGTATGCCAACAAGGTTTGTTAGTACAGCGTAGGAAGTGGGCGAAACAGGAATTGTACTTAAGTTGTAATTGGTGAAGTGATTGAGGTAGCGGCCAGGAATGTTTTTGGAGCGAAACAGAAAGAATCTGTCAGAGTCATGTCAGCTATTGGCTTAAAGAAAAAACAACCCGTTTTCTGGTGATTACCTGCGGCGAGGGTAATTGTCATTTACCCAGACATGAAAAGAAAGATTAAGATCAAACTTTTGATAAATGTCAAAATAATGTAATTAGAATCCGACTTCATGTTTAGAGGAGAAACTGTCCTAAGCAAGAAGCAGAGAGACTAAATCCTTTAAAGGCCCATTCCCCAAAATTTCTCCACAGGAAGAACTTGTAAAGATTTCCAAATTGGGTTTCGGATTTCATAATTGAAAGCGTAAGCTATTTTGAAAAAAATCCCGGGAAAACGATTTTTTATTGTTAACATGTCGTAAAAAAAAAACTGAAAATTAATTACTAGTCAAGTCAGTGTTCATTTTCCAGGTCAAAAGTCTACTCAGTTCAGCAAGTCATATACCATATACTAATACTAGTATACAAACACATGTGTGTAAGAGGTAGTTTATGTGCGGTATATGGTAATACAGTAACATAGTTTGCACCTACAGAAAGGTCCTTACGTTTAACAGTTGAATAAACCGTTGGGGTCAGAACAAAAAAACAAGGGTCTATAGTTAAATAATTTTATTTAAATGAAAAATATTAATTAAGATTGAGCTTGGGTGTGTGTAAGTTGAGATATCTTTGCACACACATTTGTGAGTCAAGGTGTAGAATTATGTGCAAAGTCGTGGGACTGGTCGTTGCATGTACTAAAACAGCAACACTGTGAGATGCGTATGCGTAGTACAGGGTGTACCGAAATGACAACCTCTTTTAAGCCTGTAAGTTATCAACAATTCACCGGAAAGAACGACCAAAACGAGGAAACTATTCTCAGAAAATCTCTAAACAGGTAAAGAGAGCCCAGAAATGTTATTTGGGGGATAATTCATTAAATAAACTTGTTGGACCGTACAATTGCAGCTCCGTGCTTCGATGATACAAGAATAGGCTAAGGCTTTCAAGCATGCTTGAAAAATCCAGACAACACTAATGGGCTTCAGCAGAATAGTCGAAAGTCCCTCTCCATTTCGTTTCATACGAACTGAATGTAGATTTAAATTGGGGTTGCTTCAAGTGCTCCATTTATAAGATAAAAGGGAGACAAGAGCGAGTTTCCCTCCAAATTACTGATGATACCTTTCAAACGAAAGATTGACAAAGTCGAATACTGGTTGAGATAGACTAACCGTTGGAAATGATCAGTTTAAATTATGCATAACGTCTATTATTCAATGTTCGGTTTCCCTACTACTAATTTCATCTTACGAAACATTAAGGAGCCTGTCAAATTACGTAGGTTTCATAACATAGTAAGGCGTTGAGCATTGGATTCCAGATTACCTGTGAATTGGCATGTATCTTAAAATCATCAAGAGGGCTGTATGACCATGGCAAGACCCCCTCTCTCTCATTATTGCCATTGAAAATTCTGAAAGAACCATGTCAAGAGGACATGAGAGCTTTTGATCTTCACCTTTGACATATGGGAAGTCGTTCATAAGGATGGGAGGGTGGAAGGTGTTCTCCCTGAAAGTTTTCTATAATTCTTTTGCAAACAGTGATCTTAAAAAAAGTTCATTTTTTGGCACTGAAATTGGCAACTGATGATTTCTTCTTGATAAATACAAACATCAAGTTATATCTTGAAGCTTAATAATTATACATTCGACATCCGACATCGTGAAAACAAGAGAGTGTGGCTGGGTCCCTTCCATCTCTCCCGCTGTAATGTCATTTTCATTTGTCATATGTACTTTTCGGTGTCTTGTAACTTAATACGAATTTCTATTATACACATCAAAATTCACACATCTCTGTGTAGAACCACAAAATTTGAAAAAGAGCGAATGTTGTACGGCCACCTGTGAAACCAAACTTGTCCTTAAAGTGATGCTGACTTTTGATCTTTCCCTAATATGGAGAAAATGAAACTTAACAGCCAGTCCTTTGTGACATCATATTCGATCAAATAAATTTGATTTAGATGTCGCTATAACAAACTGACAAGGACCTTGTTAACCAAATTTGTAAAAGTTCTCTCCGGGACCTTTTATAGAATATTGCACCAACATGAAAATTTAAAATTGAACAATTCTGGATGATGAGACAATCCGGTTATTACCAAATTCAAAGCTGGAAATTTTATGGAACAGTAAAGTCTTTTTTGTGGGTTACAAGGGGTAAGGGTTTCAGACAAATCTGCTTTTGTAACGTAGAAGACGCTTATGTTTGAGAGGTAACAGGGAAAAGAACCTACTCGTAACATGGGCTTTTCGGAATATATTTGCTTAGCAAAAATATATATATATATATATATATATATTATATATTGCTCTTGTTTTACTAGTTTTTACTATTTGTTTTATGTTTTTACTGGTGTGGTGCTTTTCCATTTGGTTATATATATATATATATATATATATATATATATATATATATATATATATATATATATATATATATATATATATATATATATATATATATATATATATATATATATATATATATATATATATATATATATATATATATATATATATATATATATATATATGTATATATAAGGAAGGCTGTGTGTTCTCTCCCGATGTGAGAGATGTCACTGAAGCCAAGGTTCTGTAACAGCTGTTTGAAACGAAAATTACTTCAGACCACAATTATTTCAGGTCTTACCTGCAGGATGTAAGCAGGAAGTTTTCATAAAATTTAGCGCACAGTTATCAGTGTGTTTAATATGTGTACAGTAACATAGCAGCTTGCTGTGAGATAAGAGAGGCTTATTCTGTTTTAACAGAGAATGTTTCTCCCGCATAAAATTCGAGCTCCCGTGTTTCTCACTAGGACAATTAGCGATCAGCACGATGTGCGAAAGGATACAAATTGACAGAAGGCTGCGGATGTATTGTGTTATTGCAATTCTGAACTTGTGGGAGGTTTTGCAATCTTTGAGAAAAAAAAATGAAAATGAAAGTTGACTGGAGTGGTATTTGCGTTGTTCTTTAAGCGCATTTAAATAGCCGAATTTTAAGAAGATCAATTAAGACCTGGTAAATGTCAAGAAAGTACCGGTAGGTCCTTGATGTCACTTGTTTAAAGCATGGTGTATATAGGAGTGTTACCACTCACTTAGTACAGGTAGCACTTCCATGCTAACAACCAGTACTAACATCTAACACGATGTTAATGGACATGGCGAGAGTGTTGATGTGGTCAGTATATGCAAGTATCACTACCGTGACAAAATCCAGGCTTAATCACTCGTAAATCAGGCGGTAACACACAGCAAAACCATTCTCCTTTAGAAAATTATAACTGCTTTCTGTGTTCCTTGTTATAATTACCGTATTGATTTATTTTGATAATCACCTGGCGGCCAAGGACACATCATCTTTATCGTCAAGTATGTATGGAAAGAACATCTTCATATTTCGACTGAGATAAGGGGACCATTATTTACATAATTATCTTCAAAATGACAACATTTTCTTTTCTATATCTTATCGATCTTTCACCATTCTCTCTGTCGGGCAAATTTAATGATAACCCCACTCAGCTAAGAAGAGATTTTCCAATCCATTTGCTATCAAAGCATACATAGTGGTTTTGCTGCTTAGGATCTAGCCCTTAGACTTACCAAAGGTCGTTTGATCGTTGACCTGATATGAAGTTCTGTCTGACTCTATGTTTTCAACTGCAGCATTACCAACTTGGGGCGTGGGCAATCGGTTCGATAATTATGCTTGCTGAGCCACAAAGCCGCTTTTCCTGATTGGTCAGGCCAGGCAGAAAGTCTGCCATACCTGTTGGTTCCACAATGTTTTCCCCGTTGGAACTTAATGTAGCGTGCTATTGCTTGTTGGAAACAAAGTATGACACTTAAATTTGTAAAACGCAGGCTAATATTTTTGCTCTTGTGTTGCCTGTATTACTGCTAATGATTTTAATATTTTTCTAAGACTTCCAACAGAGAGACAGTTACAGAGTTGTCAAAATAAATGACAACTCCCGATATTGCCCAAGTAGCAAGCTGAATTGCATATTTTCCTTATGTGGTCTTACGCCTCATGTGCTACCGTAACCCTTTAGGAAAGCTACGGTTAGCAAATTAAGTGCTTAAGGATAAGGAAATTGAGGATTATGCTTTAGCAAAATGGTGTTTGAGGATAATGTACCCAACCATAACTTAATTCTTAAGAGAAACCGGTGCATTTTTTCTATTTCATTTACTTTCACTTTACATTTATAGTTACGTATACTCACTTCGGAATTTAGATCACGTGATATGCTTTGGAGGGACCGATTTGGAGCCTGGGGTATAAGTCTATAGATAGCTCTCACGTGACGTCATAGAAGCTTTTCACCTGGAGTATTTCAGCCATGTCTGAAGGCCAACACAATATATACGTGTAGATTTTCTCTCAGACAATGCGGTTGCCAGCCTCAGTTGTGACGTCACTGATAACTATGAATATATATGTGCTTGTCTATTATCGATTATTTGGAGACCTCGATGACACTTGAGGTAGGCAATTTGATTGGCAGAGATGCATTATAAGCCTACTTAAACTAACCAATGAATGACGATTAAAATAAATGGTATATAGTATCACAACAAAGGAATATCACTTCCGTGGTACAAAAAATGCTTATACCTTCAAAAACCAGGATTTTTTCAAAATAAGACTACCTTGTTTATTAAAAATACGGTTTGTCCAGAACGGCATTAATCATTTAATTCGTACCTCACGGAAATAGGGTTTTGGGTTCTTAACTTTCAAACGAACCATCGTCCGACGTTTGCTGTGACATTTATTTTGGGGGAGGCACAACTAATTCTTGACCGTATATTGGAGAGGAGGTTGTTTCGATATTGTTTTGTTAAACTTAGTTCTGTGAAATTTTGACCTCGTTATGAATTGTAAACCTAATATTTACCTCCAGAGAAAACGTTTAGTGGGTTACTTCGTTTAACATGAACACGTACGTAAACCCAACTAAGCAGCGACAAAAAGTGGAATGCACTTGATAAATATTGTCATTAATTTAATTCCTCAATAACCGGTGAGAGGAACATGGTTCATGGCATCTTAACGCTCAACGGCAAATGATCTAAATATTTTCTAAGTAACTATGAAGAAGTACATCCGATTCTTCTTATCTAACAAGGACGGTCCTCAAACGAATCGAGGATAGGTATACACATAGACGGAAATCCTTGGGTAATATTAAAAATTACCCTCCTCACTCATGTGGAATCTGACGATGATCCAATAGGATATTAATGGCAGTTGTGACGGTTGTTGCCCCACCTTGACATTATTAAAATCTGAAGTATGTTTTGAAGTACTTTATCGCTTTTTTCGTGATATAAACATAACTGATAATGCTTGACTGGCGTGTTTAAGCTCTTCATGCATTTTAACTGCGAACCTCACCCGTGACCTCCCTGTAATAATGCAGACCCTCGGAGTTAATGATACACTTCTTGGCTGGAATATGAGAAAGTTACATGGATTGATGACATCAGCACAGTGTTCGCTTCATTTACAGGCTCAGTGTGAAAACTGAAAGTTCAACGAATTGGGCCTTTGCATTTCACTCAGTTTTGTGCAAGGCAAAAAAGGGACCAACGGTCAAGTAGAAACATTCTGTAATGGGTTAATGCGTTGGACTACACTCAAAGGTGCATACTTCTGTTGAATGCATACCAGTAATACTTATTTCTCTAAAGACTCACATCAATGGAGGAGAAGGTCAATTAGAATATTTCACGACGAACGCAAGTAAACGACCACACCTTCAAGTTGTCCAACCCAGCATGCTATTGGTGTGTTACACCTAATGTATAAACAGTCACCACAATGCACGAAAGCAATAAAATACGCATGAGTCATCAGCACTTCGCAATTTGAAGCATCATAAACTATTTTCTTTGCACTTCTGTCACAATTATAACTGAAACGACGTTACAAATGTGAACTTTAAATGACCCAGATCACGGGTAAATATAAGAGTTACCGAGATTTCGGGTTTAAACAGTCCTATTGAAAAATCCCCATGGACATGGAAGAGTCATTTACAAACCTACGGTACCTATTGATCAAAATAAGGGTGACTAAATTTACCTTTCTATACGTTCGAACCTATACCGTAACACACATTTTGACTTACTGAAACGTCAAGTAACAAACATGTTTTGTATTTTATATTGAGAGAAGGTTGTAAAGAGAGTCAGAATTGAACCTCCCTCATTTTGCATTTTCCATGCTAATTCGGTATTTCAATATATCGAAAAACCGATTATTATTATTATATCCTCATAGGGGAGTTTCCTATACATCAATTTTGACAAGAAGTCAAAGTTTAGACCTAATCTGTGACAAAAATCCGAAATTTAAGGTATTGCCATTTGCCTTTCAATTTTGACAGACAGAGGTTTCCTAATCTGTGGGTTATTTTACCAGTTTAACAATGCATAAAACACCTCCTCCGGTTCTTTGTCTGTTTGTTGGTAGGGTAAATCATATCATTTGCAACTGCAGACAAGATGGTATTTTACGGCTGAACAAAACATAACTTTCTTACAACAAAAATAAACTAATATTTTCGGAAGCTCTGAGCATTACTTCCTCCCAGCTCTCTGTGGTAAATTTGACGGTTTTTTCTTCCATCCTATGCGGTGTTATTGTTGTGATTTCCTCCAGAGAAGATTACAGTTGAATTTTACTTGAACCAGATCTTTAACAAAAATAAATTGAGCTCAGTAATCTGTCTAAATTTTTTACTTCATTTTGCCTGTGCTTAGCTATGTTTTTGAATTACTAAAGCGCCATGCAGGCTTAGCCTTTAGAAAAGCGATAGCTCTCTCAGGTATTCCACGTTATCCATTTGTCAAGGTGAACAATTATTCTCATTTCCTGGCAGGTAATTAAATTGCTTACAGGTTCATCTGAAACTTCAAAATAAAATTATTCGCTCTATCGATGGGTACATTAGGTCGGATGACCGCGGTTACCCTCGTTCCTTGAGACAAGCGATATCTCCTTGGTATAGTACCTGGCCCGGCATTTTGAAGGAAATTTAGATTCTCGTTAAGCAAACGGTCTACTTCCTCGTCCAATTCGAAGTCATCACCGTGAGGTACTGTATTTCCTGCTGAGAAAACCGATAAGAAAGGCAAGAAGGCGCACATGGGGAATAACATTGAGGTCACCCCTCATTGACCCGTGATAGCAACTAGCTTGAACTAGGGCATTCGTTATGACAAAATGCCAGCAGTTGATGATGGTTAATGTTGCGATTTGCCCTCAGAAAGGAAATCAGCACCATTATCTTACTGTTCGTCCAAGAAATATGACAAAACCAGAAGGTACAGGCCACGAAGTAGGTGTAGCTTCTAACTAAAGCAAACCTTAAAACTATATCCTCTTCAATCACAAAATGAAACGATCATGCTTTTGAGCTAATAGATCACATTTTGAAGTTTTCGTTTGCCTGCAGACAGTTTATACACAGAGAGGTGCGATTAGACCTACAATCTTGGACAAAAATAGTTGGAACACCCCCGCTCTCCCGTGCAATGTTGGACATAATAAAGCCAAGTCGGGACTCACCATTTTCTTTGGGACCCAACATTGTACTGGGGGACGGGGGTTTCGATAATCGCTATTTTCTGTAGTACACAACTTTTCAAAAGGGATAGAGGTCGTGGAAATAGTACTCGGCATCATAAACAACACTATGACGTCAGGTGTTCCAACAGCTTTGTCCAAGATTGTAGTTACACCTCCCTGATATACCACGAGTTTGAAAGTGCTTTTGGAAAAGCAGTGCGTGGCTAATACTGTTCTAAAGCGTTGGGGATTTTGGTGCTTCTCAGACAGTCAGAAGTCGTAAGTTTTTTTTTCTTCGGATGAGGCAATGGTACAGCCTATTGCGCGTTTCTAGCAGAGCCTTCTTCCGTAAACTTTCTTTTGCGCTTCAAAACTTATGAACCTTTGGTTTCCATTCCGCATGCATAGGGTCATACCTTGGAGCTACCTTAAAGGAGAAGAAGATTCGACCATAATATATGGCAATACAAGTAATGCAACACATGCTTAAAGAGATAATTCTGTATCAATAGATTGTAAGACCTAAGGAGTATTCAGTTATTTTGTCAGGCACATATAATATACCGTACACTTCTCGTAACCCTTGGAGGAATCATTCAGGTCTATTTTACCCAACGATATGGACTACATAGAATAGTCATTTAATATCGAGGAAACTATACCGACAGCAGACACTGATTAGGATGAGAAATCAAAACGACTGCAGAGCGATTTGTAACAACAAAGCTCAGGTGACAGAAAATATAACGCGAAATGTTTTTGTAGTTATGAATCCAAGTTCTGTCGGTCCAAAGAATGTCACATCCGGTGCGAAGAGCCCATCACTTGCCGTGTTGGAGTCAAACAGTTGTTGTCGCGCACTACAGCAACAGTGCAGACATACAGCATTATTGTGTAGATGTGCCTTGTAAACAACGTGTGGTGTTTTTCAACTTGTGGATAAATGACTGATTTTAATTGAAATATCCAGCTTTCATGATCAGATAGTCTTACGAGAATTTGTCTGGGCGGGAATTCACTGTTTCCTTTACGAGATGGCCTGTAAACGCTTTGGCCAGTCTCACACAATAGGCCTTCCCCGATAAGAATGAGTTTCTCGTCGTTCGTAAGCGAATGTTTGTCCACAGGCACCCAATATTTTCTCATTCGCCTGGCTTTTTTGATATTCTGAGATTTCTATTCAACATTGCCTCAAGAAACTTTGCCAGTTAGACCCACAATCGTGCATCCCCGAGGCTCTGGCAATAGCATACGTCTACTGCACTCACTGCAACACTGTCGTTGTTTTCACTCCAGCTAAAGTTTTCATGACCCAGGTCACGCAAATGCCCGGATGTTGGACCGACAGAATTATGGAGTTTGAAATTTGAAATTTTAATTAATTTGCGCAGCCTTCGCACATGCAAAGTTCATCATATTTTAGGCGTTTTAAAATGACGATGACATCAGTTCATTTACAGTATATGCAATACATCACACTGGTTCACCAGAACAAAATGATTACCAGAAAGGGAGGGAATGGAAGTAAAAAAAAATTATAAGCGTTTCCCTCCGGGTAACATAACCTACATATTAAAGATAGGCCTAATTCATACTACAACTCAACGTTCTATATAAAAATAAAAGATAAGTACACAGGACATAATTACGCAAGTTCAAAATATTATGAGTAATAAGCAGTGGTAAGTAAACTTTGTGCGCATTTGTACTGGAAAGATCTGACGGTTTTAATTTTTATGGTTGCATCAATAGAATTTCAAATATTCACACCAGAGTACGAAAAACAATTCTGTATTTGTGGTTCTAATTCTTTTTTAAATAAAAGATTCCCACAATTTCTTGTGTTATATTGATCTAATGATTTAGTGAAATAATGTTGAAGATTTAATGGCATCATTTTACTAAACAATTTTCACTTATTTGTATAGATAGCTGTTCTAAATTGAACTAACTCAAATAAGCAACGTCTTTATACTATTAAACAATAGGGTTGTTGTGTGATCTAGAATTGAAAGAAAACTTTATCCCGACAGTGTGCTACAAAGAAAAATTTAATTTGTTATTTGAGCGACTGGCAATGCTGAAGTAACGTTAAAAAGGGTTCCAATTCTCCCAACCTACTAAGGTCAATTACCTGGGAGTGACTATTGACGAACAACTTGAATTGAACTTCCATCACTCCGAAAAGACTAAGAGAATGCGGAGGCAAGTCTCTCAACTGTACCGACTAGCCGGGACTAAGGATCACCCACTTGCTTCCCCTGACACGACCTTGAAAATATACAAAACTATGACTAGACCAATTACTGAGTATGCCGCCCCGGCACTCATCCACTTGAAGGACTCACAACTAAACAACTACGAACAGACCCAAAGACGGGCATGTCGAAGTGCCCACCACCTTGACTGCCGACACCCTTCTGACGAAGTACTCGACATTGCTAGACTTCCGACAATTAAACAACGTTTCAACGACTTACACAAGAACTTCCTGACTAAATGCAAAAGTAGGGACAAACGTACTCGTACCTTTATCAAGTCCCAACTGAAACTTCGACCAATTTTCCTTAGAAACTCACCCCTCGAAGGACTGACAAAAAGGATGTGGAAAAATCTTGGTAAGTAAAAACAAGACCAGCCACCGAAACATCAATTAGCCCTGAAGAAGGGTGAAATCAAGACCAGCCACGGAAGAAGACATCAAACAGCCCTGAAGAAGGGTCCAACCAGAGTTGCTAGCCCTGAATAAGGGTGCAACCCAAGGCCAGCCACCGGAGAAGACATCAAGTAGCCCTGAAGAAGGGTACAACCAGCATTTGTAGCCCTGAAGACGGGTACAAACCATCGAGTATAGCCCTGAAGAAGGGTACCAATCATCGGTATGGCCCAACTTGTCTCCAGAGGGGGCTTGGTGTACGTGGGTTTGTCCGCGGGACTCCGGCGGTGGCCTTGGCTTTCACTCTGTCCACTTTTCTTTCCAAGGTTGTAGGGTCGGGATGTGGGGCTGTTGCTGACGGTTTTGTGCTCACTGATCATGGGAGTCGGTGTGTTTTGACTCATATTTTCCGGCCCTTTTGGGCCATCTGAAGCACCTCCGGGTGGACCAGAAAACACGAGTCTTCATTCATTCATTCATTCCCAACCTACTTAATTCTAGTCGCCTTCTGACAACTGTTAGTTGAACGTAACCTCATCCAGAGCATAATTCCAGTTTATTGTTTAGGGCATACCCTGGCGGTTACAAGAGACCCATTGCGTAGTCCGAACACTCTCAGTTCATGCTGTATAAATGAACTTATTTGCAGTTTTTCAATTCAATGTCGATCAAAGAGATATGTCAATTGATAATTTCTGTAGACCAGTCGTAAAATTGCAGTTTGAATTGAGGAATGACTTCTTTCAGCTTTCATCCCCAGTTATGATATATCTGTTAGACCTTCCAAAATCAGACTTGTACATCCTACCATCGATTTTAGAATAAAATTGTAGTTTGAGATGACAATTATGCATGCCTTTTAATTTGGGTAGTTTTCAATCTACTACGTATAATCTAAAATCACCCCTTTATTGCAGTTTGCATGCATGATTTTGGACTGAGATAGAATCACATTGAGAGTCTGATATTGCAAATGGCTAGTGAATGCAATAGTATGTGCGTAGCATATAGATAAGTTGTAGTGGTTTGGTATGGTGGGTATTTTTGTCTCATCCTGGACACCGCAATGATAAAAATAAGTTGCAATATTTTCTTCATACTTACCGAACACTAAAGTTAAACGGCATGATTTCTTTAATAAGGATAATGGATGTAATATACCAGATACCGAGTCCCATACAGGAAGCAATTTGTTTTACATATCATTGATACATTTAAATGGCACTAGTATTAACCAAGGGTCGAATTCCACTAAAATGACATTCTAATCGATCTGTCCAAGTTATTAGACTAAGTCTGTAATCACACTGACAGTGAGTGAAAATTGGGTCACTGAAATCGCAAAAACCGGTTTGTTTGCTAAAGTTGTTAGGATCTAGAGAGGGGAAATGGACTATTCAAACACTTTGCATCAAAGATGCATTCAACGTACACAATTAATAGTCATTACTCTCGATTATTCAAAGTCAAAAGCCCGTTCAAAAAGCTTCCTCTCTTTTTCATTTGTTTGCCACATAGGCAAGTTATAGGATGAGCGTTTCTAGCGATCTGCTCCTAATAAACTTGACGGGGGAGACGCAAAATGAGAAAACGGGCTCTCAGTGAAAATTCTGGTGACTAAGATAAGACACTGTCTAGAGAGATTGGTCAACTTTGACAGGTAAATAGTTACCTACAGTCATGCACCGAATAATTAGAAGTCGAATGCTTTAACCATTAAGCTATTTGGTCAAATGTAATAACGTTTTGCTCAAATTTGAACCAAATATAGTCAACACTTTGGCTGTGTTTGGTTCGTGCATCATATTTGACTCAATGTCTCTTTATACAAAGTCCCGACTTCAAAGTTTAACCAAAAATTGAAAAAGTAAGATAAAAGTAAGATAAATATAAACTAAGCTACAAATTAAACGGTACCAGCACATAAGTTTGTTTATTTCATTATTTATTTTTACAGCGCCTTTAGTAAAACATTATTCAAAAGCGCTTTACAATACTTTAAAGGTAAACGAAAACCTTAGACAAGAAAAGAGTACTGATATTATATACCAAGTGCCATAACTTTCATTACACCAGTATTTGACTTAATGGGAGGTGGGGCTACTTGATTTGATTTGATTTGACTGCTCTTGTGCTTAACCGTATACAGCTACCCCAACTTAAGGTGTGGTAGAATGTCCTCAGCTATTTCATTATTGGCCATTGAGAGTCATGTGACAATATTTTGTCTCATAAAATGTGAAACTAGTAGGAGTAACTGTGCAATATTGAAGTCATATGAAAGAAAACTTGAAGAGAAGTAAGATGAAAAATGAGAGATTAAGCAGTTGCTTCGAAATAAGTTTGGGACAAGTGTTCTTGCCCTTTGAATATCTTTCTGGCAAATATGCATTACTAATGACAGGTATTATATGTTCCTGTAGCCATCGAACTTCACATACGTGGTATGCTTTGTACACGTCTCATGTTGCGTGTTGATAACCAGGTCATCAGATGAGGTAAACCCTATGTAGTCAGGGAGATGAAGTCCCTGATCTAACCTAACCTGTGTCAGTACAAGGTGTCTTGATTTTTCGACGTGCTATGTCATGGGTAGCGGCCCATGAGACTGAAAATCAAAAAGAGACTGAAGGTCAATGAGACTGAAATCAGAACCATCGCCAAACTGAACTAGGCCTAGGCTACTATACTTGTTTCGTTAAGTGCGCAAGCGCACTCCTCGGTGAAGTTGCTGCACCGTCATGTGGGCACAGTAATTAAGAGGGCCACTAGAGGTTTGCCAGTGGACGATGCATGCAGGATGGAAGGGGTAGTCGGGTTCTTTGGTGATCAAGGTTGAATTGCGATGAAAACAGACTGAAAATCAAAACAAGTGATCGGATGTAGACTGAGGCAATTAACCAGAGTTTATAAAGATAGATAGCTAATTTGTAAAACAGCAAAATCCGGGCTCACCCTGGATGCTTATTCAATGATGCTGCAATACACGTGCATAGGCCTACGAAGCAGGGATGCAGGGGGGGGGGGGCACTCGCCCTCAAAATTCCGGACAAAATCCGCTGATCCACTCGCGTAGAACATGAGCAAAACATGATAAATTGTATCATTATTTGGGCAAAAATTGCTCTTGTCCTCTCCAAAAAATTACTCCCCGTACGCCCATGTACACGTGCGCTCACAAAATTAATCAGCATTTGTTGTATGCTAATTATTACTTTACATATTTACGGGTACTCGTTTTACGAAATGTAAAGCATAGCGGCTATATTTGCTTCATAAAATATGTCAATGTCTAAACTAACACCTAGGTAAGCCCCCTGAGGATTTACTTCACACTTGTTTTGTACAAGGAAACTAATTACCATCAGGTCACCAGCAGTTACGTATTGTCCATGGATTTATCAATCGCATGACAGTTGACACTATTTGTCAAATTACACACAATTTGGTCTCAAAAGTCAAACAATTCGTTTTACAACTGTTAAATATATGAATGATCGATCAAAATCTGACCAAAATACATCAATACATCAGCAAGTCCGCGTTAGCAGTTAAAAAATCGACCGTTCATAAATTATTCATTTGAGTCACTTTTTGAAAACAATGATAGCAATTTATCGTCCACAGTGTCCTTGTATTTTCGGTATTTCATGGGTGGCTACCCCCTTCCTGAGTTCTTTTATTGACCTGGGAAAAACTTGAGAGTCTTAACTCCAACCCAAGCTCGTGTAAGTATACGACTTTAAGAGCACGGGTCACCCAAGATCGTCGGCTACGTTTGGGAAAGTATATCGCTGTTGCACTATAGTACTGTGCTGCACCTGGCTATGTGTGAAGAGCAGGGGGAAAATAAATGAGCTGGAGAATGGCCACCAAATGTCACCATAGCTTGGGTAGGTCCTATTGCGACCTTTCACTTCCAACAAAGATGGACCACTTAGGCTCCATGTAAAGAAAATAATCGACGTATCCTTCAAGTGTGAAAATGTTGGCAGTGTTATTGTAACTGGCAGGCAAAAAATGATATATATTCATAGTGAAATTGTTTGGTTTGCCAACGCAAAAGCAACAGTAAGAACGGTCGCATTGTGTCAATTGTTAACACCCCTGAGGAACTTTGCTAACCTTTGACCAGCCACTCCTAACACAGCTTATAATTTATGAGAGAATGGATCCCGTTGAAACATCTTTGCCCCAGGAGCAACGGTCTGAATCTGAACTATATCAGGAAAGAAAACAATTTTCATCCACCTAAAGCCCCTTAAGACTTGATGATTTTAAAGGAACCCGTTTAAAAGAGGTCATCAATCGTTGTCACGGGCTTTTAACTTCAAAATGATAGTACACAACATTGACATAAGAGAAGACCTTTCAACGTAATAGGCTAACAGATTTGACAATGCATTAAAACACACAAAACAATTAGGCCTATGCTTGGAGTATCCACTAAAAAAAAAGAGAAAAACTAATCTTTATACATTTACGAATTAACCGAATCTTAAGAACATGGAAACTGAACGTCACATAGATGCAGCTTTCAGGTAAATGTATATTTTAACCTGTAGGGAGTTGTGACTTTATACGGAGCTTCAAGCAATAGAGATCATACAATATAAGCAGATTTATAAGCTGCCGGTAAAAAATTCTCGACGGTTGATTCATTCCGTTTGTAAATAATCATATTACGGACCCTCATATAAACATAGGCCTAGAAATTTATGGAATTTAAAAATCCAGCAAAATCACGCACATACCGGCACACCTCATACATTTGTAAGTAAACTTGTTTTAGTCGATTTTGCATTGACAGTTTGGGATTTGTGGTTGTCTGGTTCTTTTGTGAATTTTGTAAAACGTAATCAGTAGGTAATTTGACGAGGAATACTGAACTAGCACAAATTGATGTTTTAATTGCCAGCTTGCAGCCTCAATATCCTGTGAAGGCCTATACACAAGCTGTATAATTTTGTATTGACCGGATAGGAAAGAAATCGGTAAGGATGAAATCTGGTTTAGCCTGATGTGGAAAGCAAATTTGCCTCCACCGTGATGGGAACTCTGGGCTCCTGTTTTTCTGTTTTTGGTTCGGACACTATACTGTAATACCTGAATACTACACCGAGCAATTCATATGAATGTAAACACACAAAGGTCTATTTCATACATCTATGTAAAATGGACGTCCATCCTGAGAGCAAAATAGATTTACGTAACAATTGACAAATCACTAAAAAGACCTTCAATAGGTTCAACCTAAAAATCATGGAGATAAATGTGAAAAAAAAATACTGAAGACCTATACGACCAGAGTTCCATACTTAATATACCAGTATACTATTCAATATTACATCTTCACTATTCGGTACACAAACATGTTCTACCAACATGAACTGATGAACAAAAGCATTACGAATGGTTTGAATACCTTGGTCTGACTGGAAAAGCCAGTAAGTAGTCCCGTTAAGCATTTATGATTGAACTTGGACGGGCCCTTTTATCTTTCTATGGCAGGTTGTAGAAGATAAATATTCGGGCAAGGAAACACGGTATCAATGTACTTAATCTATGATTGCCCCATTACGATCGTAATGATGTCATCTAACGCTCACGAAGCATCCTCAAAGGCCAATTTGTTCCAACATAATTGCTTTTTAAAACCGTCCCAGGTTTAGAATTGATGTTAACCTATGAACTTTGTGTTAAGTTTGCCATTCGACTATATAACGCTGTGTGAAACTCTCAATCGTTTTATATGTTCATTCGCAATGACAATATATGAAATTTTTTGGACACGCATATTTCAAATGTTAACAAACCTATAAATCTTAGCCTACACTACTTTACATGGGGGGGGGGGGGGGCTGGCATTTTAAGATCTTCAGTTGGTAAGGCGCGTCTAAACTGTCGTCATAATGAAAGGTAGATTATAAATGGCTTTTATTTTGCGTGCAGTCGTGCAAGCGTAAACACGCTCAACGAATAACATGCACGCATGTGTGATTGCGCATGTTTTTGCCTAAACCATGACGTAAGGGTGAACACCATAATACAGAATATTTGGATTGTGATGAAAATGTATGGCCAGAATACGCAGAGTATACGGATTTTAAAGAATATCACTATGCTAAACCACAACTCTCTGGCTAAACTGTGGATCGAAATATGCTAGAATGGCATGTCAGCATAGGAAAAGGCTTACAAAAATTTGTCTATAAGCAAGTGCGCAATGTGAGTCCCTGTAGGCTACTTATTTTTTCAATCATCATGGAAGGGAGCAGATGTGGAAGAGACGCTGAGAGAATTAACATAATTTCTTCTATCACAGTTTATGTAACACCCTATATAGTTATTCAGTTTTACATATTATTGAAGGATTGGTGGTCATATGTCGTAGTTTATACGGTACTAGCCCGTGGATGTGGATTAATATAGATATATCCACGGCAGTAACTTCAGTTAACATGTCATGCGGAATACGCGAGATACATTCAATGACCTGAATCCATTTAGAAAGTTAGGTGTCAAATGTTTCCCAACAGTATGCAAGAATACTTTCATTAGTTGAGAGACTGAACATTTGGTTGAATAGAACGTGCAGTGATCGCCTCGTTGAATAGAACAAAGCAAAATTGGAAGAGTAATAAACCAGAACAAACTTTCACGTTTTCATGTTGGACGCATACTGGTTACACTCATTCATTTACCATGTTCGGTTCTCCAGATAGGCCTATTAGCCACTGAAGTTGACACGTGTGTAAGTTATAAGGAGAAACAAAACATTGGCCAAAAATATGAACATCATGCTTGCTTGCCTCAAGTTTATGTTATGTTGAAAATGTGCCCACCTGGGAACCAGTACTCCATATGGGCTTGTGTCATAAGAATGGGCTGGCCCAAAACGGTCCCTTATTAATCAGTTAATCCTGAGTGCAAAATAACATGGTCAGCATATCGACCAACACATGGGACCCATGATTACTCCACTTGGGAATGTTATCTGTGGTAGACCCCCCCCCCCCGGACAGCAAATACACAAGATGTGTATTAAAGCTGTTCATAATCAACTTCCTCTCCAATTTGTTACAAAAAAACGGTACTTGACATGCCCGATCGATGCACCATCTACCTTTATATTGGCTGTTGAAGTAATGTGCATGTAGTGAGCCGTGTTCCCTTGCTTTCGCGGTGCTTACATACTTATGTCATACAACGGGGAGCATACATAGTGTCTAGCGCAACCGAACAAAAATAGGAATCTCAGTTCTACCTAACTGCAGACTAAAATGGAATTTTTTACACCAAAAGTGTTTACTTTCTTTCTTTGTAAGTGTAACTCTTGTTCTTTGTTTGCTTTTTTGTTTCTCTTAGGGAGTGGAATTTCACGATAAGCCCTGAAGGGTTTTTAAGTGCACTTCCTATCACACCTTTTGTTATTTATCTGCTAATGTTACTTGTAAATTTCTGTGTTGTGATAAACCAAATAAAATGAATGAATTTAGAGACACAGTTTTCCATTTAGCCAGCACTGGTGACGAGAACATCTGGTAGAACAATAGACTCCTAGCCATGTCAGTAAGAGGAACTGCAGGGTGAAATAAAAGGAAAATGAAGTTTGTCACACGTCTTCACCTTCCAATTTATGATCCCATTTTGGAGGGGAATGTTCATATTTGTAAATTGACATGTTACATAAGATGGCTGTTCAATCATCCACAATATGTCTAAAAGAAATTGTACAAGCGGTTCGGCAATTCATTGTAAGCAATTAAGTGGCATGCAGTGGATGCACAAAGGATACACAAATCGAACTCAGCATGTATATAGTGTACCGTGTTCCCATGTTGCCGTGGTGTATACTTACTTCTGTCATACAACACCAGAGCACGGAGCACACATGGTGTCTAGCGCAACCGAACAAAAATAGTAACATCAGCCCTACCTTACGGCAGACTAAAACGGAAATTTTTACACCAAAAAGGCAGGTTAGATTACCACTGAGTTCACTAAGTCATATGTATGATCCCTCCCTATATTATGAATTGCTTAAGAAAGAGTGATTGCCGCAAAATGTCCAAATCAAATTTTGGAACACGTGTTGTATGTGAGGGGTAGCTTTGTTTAGCGCAAAAATTTGGAGGACGTGAGCTCAGGCAAAACGCCAAATAGAATTGCCAAACTTAAGTCGTGGTCATACAGACCAATTTTGTTTTTAAGTTGGCCGATTAAAGTCGGCTGATTTTGTCGGGCGATCCCGAGAGTAGAGTATGGTAGTGAGAACACGGCGCGATTTATCGTCCGGATAGCACCGTCGATGAAGAAAGCGACGATAACTTGGACGAGGCTTTTAATACAAACTAAACTTTTCTGCAACCATGTATTTTGGCTCTGATGGCAATGAACTTTGGAAAGAGATGAGGAAAACGAACATGCTGGGTAAAACCGCCATGGTCAGCCAGCAACACCCAGTAACATTTCTATACTTTCCACGGTTTTCCTATCAGGCCACGGGCACGCTCCACGTCTTCACAGATAAACTATGCTCAATGTGCGATGCTACCACGAACGTTAACGCAAGTTTTAGGCCGACCCCCCCCCCCCTTTATGTGACGTTCCCACGGCCTGACAGCGATATTATTCGGCCGATCAGAGTTTGCACTTGTAGACATTTGTCGCCTGCCGATTCTGTCGGAGAATCGGTCAAAAAAAGTGTTCACATAGACCGACAGGACACAACTCTACCAGCCACCAGGCAGTCGACCGACAAAATCGGTTTGCGTGACCATGCACAGCTTAACTCTCTCAATGAACCTATATCCGACACTCGTAATACCAATCGACTAACACTGAAATGAGAATGAGGGCGTTTTACTTAATTTTAAACAGGAATCACCATCGTGTTCTTAAACATGACAGCACTTGGTGCAGTATTTAGGTGAATAAAGTTTACCATACAAGGCTGTTTCAGTTTGTGTGGTTAGTTTCGTTTGTGTGATGATGTGTTAGTGCATGAAAACTAGCTACATTCTAGGCACCACACTAGTCCACTCCATCCAATGCTAAATGACATGTAAAATACCTCTATACTTTCATAAATCCACCTTCGGCCTTTCCATTAACTCTCAACAATTTAAAGAAGAGGGGCTTCGTAATCTTATCAAAAGTCTAAAACGCAAATTAGGCAATGCAATTTACAACAGTGGTTTCAAACGAAGTAACCGAAGTTAAAAGAGAACTATGAAAAGAGGGGGCAATATCTGTGGCTTCATATTCACAGTCACCTTTTTTCAGTAAATTTGTTTCGCCCACAAAAATGTCCGCAGATAGAGTAAACATATCTAGCAGACAAGATCTAAACCCGTTCCCATATTTCGCTGAATAGACAAATGTAAAAGAACATCAAAAGCGTTGACTAATTTTCAAGCGCTATTGTTCTGTCACACTAACCTCTATAAGCAGATAAGTAAATCGAGGTAGCGGTGACTTAAGTAAATACTCCGTCCAATGTAAACTGCTATTTTACAACTGTCACAATAGTTTCCCTTCGTAAGTCGACAAACATTTACACCTTTTCACATTTTTGATATATTTATTTAAAAAAATCCATTTCTTTTTACATATTCCTCGAATTAGAGATATTAAGTACGGGCCTCCTACAGGCCTAAATTAATTCCTTCCATTCACTGCTCACTTCGGATCAGAGAGCTGGAAAACGGCTTCCTGTTCAGATATAGATCACACACTGAAGGCTCTAGGATTTACAATGTAGGCAAAATTCTCAAAGGATGCGTCAAATGGTTGAAGGAGTTGGTATAAATATAGGCGTCCCTTTGAGTGTGATCAATTCGTATCCCGCCTTTCGTGAAAGCACTAACCCTAGTCGCTTTATGCCTGAAATAAATCTCTTACATAGTTCACAATCCAATAATCTAATAATGATTAATGAATAACAATTTCCATTTTGTCATAATCAGGCTGATAGGTATACATACTTTGCAAGTAAGCCGATTAAACTTCAAATCAACTGGAATAACACTTTATGACCTTAATGCATTTTAGTATGTTTCAACACGCAGCTATCCCCTTCATTAATTTTTGACTAAAGCAAGAAAAAGGCAAAAAACATTCGACAAACCAGGATCTATTCTCTACTGAGCTTCTCATCCGTGGTCCACTGGTGGGTTACGAGATCAACAATAAAATTTGAAAACTGATACAACCAGTCTCTTATCCGGCCAAGGTTTGAGTATCTTATTGCTAAAATTTAACAAGCAAAAGCAACTTTCTCATTGGAGGCAAGCAGGATTATTCTCATTTTGTTAGTTGCTATTTGGGAAGATTGATTCTGAAGTGACACAATATAATAAGAAGTATCTCCCGACCCTCTGGCAAAGAGCCGTTCGACGAAACCAATCTTAAACTGCTTCCCGAAGAAGCTATTACGTCCACTGAAGGACAACACTTGAACAACCTCACGGCCCTCAGACCATTTGCATCATTGGTCTGTCATGTATAGCTCAATTCTTGACTGGATGAAAGAACAGACACCGTACTGCACATGATCTTAGCCAAACCTCAGTAAATTCCGAATCAAAGTGATCCTATGTTGAGGAGCTTGGTCATGAAAAGGCCCAATTGTCTCACCCCAAACAGTACCAATTCTCCTAACCTTCTTACTTATGCCCCTCTCTCAATTGTCTGAAATTCATCCCCATCCAGACACAACCTCAGTTTTTTGCTTAAGGGTGAGTGTAGAAATGCTCAATATGTATTGCCAAAACACTCTCAGTACAGTTCATGCTGTGTAATAAGCTTTTGCTCTCCGCATTGTTTGAATTAGCTGTCAATCAAAGAGCTGAGCCAATTGAGAATTTCTGTAAGCCCCTACAAGAATTGTAGTTTGGGGTGAGAGGATCGGTCCTTAAAAGAAGGGTTATCAACAGAGATGCTATTACGAAATTCGTGAAATTCAACAATCAAATCCTTAATCGCGCTCTTAAAGGTCAAGAACAGTCCCCCCCCCCCCCCCCCCCAACTTACTTTGAAGCAACAGCTAAATATTACAATTTTCTTCTTAATTCTCTTCAAAGAATCTCGCAAAATATTTTTTGATTGCAATATTGCATATGCAAGGTAAACCAAGCAGTAACTTCTAGAAAATTTCACATTTGAAGAGAAAAAAATGTTGTCACATGACTCTTAACAGCCAATCAAGAAACTGGACAGTCTACTGCACTTCTTCAAGTTGGGGTGACTGTTCTTGCCCTTTAACGTGGAATAAAGATAACTCCACACCGACTTCTCCGTTAGTAGGTTAATCAATACAAGTAGGCTATCCTGTACTTCCGTGGAGCATTGAAGTGCGTGGAGTGTGGTTCAGCAAACCGTTCTCTAGGGCACAGGCCCATTGCAAAAGGCAACTGTCCTTCTGGCAGCTGTCTCTTGACAGGTACAGTATCAAGAGAACTCTCATGTGACGTTTGTTGACCGCCAAAACTATTTTAGTGTTTTCCTTCAAGCGAATCAACTAACCTTGGCACATAATATTGCATTTGTCCCGGTTTTGATGGAATTCGGTAGCAGACAATTGCACCCTTGAATATCATCAAATTGTTATTTGGATATTAAAGATGTACAATAGATTACATGTTTGATTTGGCGTCTTCCCTTTAAACGGTCTGGAGCGCTTTCTATTCCCATTATTCGTAGTCACTGTTTGTGTAAATACTATTGACTTAGACTTACAAAACTATATATCGGTGAATCTTTGCAAAGAACTCGTATTCAATCAAATAAAACGTTAAAGTGGGTTACTCCAAATAACAGTTCATTGGTTATTGTAGTGCTCAAAATCGCCACCAACGTTTATGTAAGTATTCAAGCTGGGAAAATCACAAATATCGTTAGTATACTTATCATTTAACACGATAGATATAGAAGCTAAAGGATAGGCCTATAGCTCTCTTCCAACCACCGCATGGTAAGTCCACTAAAAGAAGATTAGTAACAGTTGTTAACCCCCTCCCCGTCCTTGCCCTCCGTCCTATCTCCGACAGTACCGGGACATAAAGTCTTTAGTACCTACATATAAAGGTCTGTCACTGTCCAAACAAGGTCAATAAAAGGACAAGAGCATTCAGTCCAATTTGAAGTAATGTAGTATACTGTCCTGGTTCATGATTGGCTGTTGAGAGTTACGTCACAACATTTTTTCCTCTTCAAATGTGAAGTTTACCATAGAAATATCTGATTGGTTCACCTTGAATGCAGTATTTAAGTCATACACGTTAAGATGAAAGATGGTTTAATGAGAAATAAGACGAAAGCTTTCACATTTAGCAGCTGCTTCAAAATAAGTATGGGAGGCTCTTGACCTTTAAAGAGCACAAGCAGTGCCTCCCCTCTCAACTTGTTAAACCAATAGCTAAATTGCGACTAATTTCTTCTTACCTCTCTTACAAGAATTTTTTTATTATACGTAGTTAGATGAGGTTTAACGACATACCAACATGAACGTTTTACATGGTGTCATCAAGAAAAAAATCGCTTCGAAAAAAGTACACCAAAAGGGGAAGAACGAGTAAAAATGTGGTTACCAATGTCAATGGGGTACTCCTCAATTATTTCATAATTCAGTTAGGAAAATAATATCAAAATGATTCTCAAGAGCTGTTCACGAAACAGGATATACTCAACAGTACGCTAATTGATATTGGAATGATGGCATTTTCCCTTTATAGCTCTCAAGCTACTTTCAAGAGGAATAGATATTTTCAGCCAGTCTCCACTTGGCATATTTCTAACTGAAATCAATAGCCCTTCACAGGGAGTTGCAACAGACTCCCTGCTCTTCCTAGGTACCAGTATGAAGCAGGGAACCGCTGCTAGAATGTTTGGCACCCCTCTTCTACAAAATCAAACCCTGCATTTTCAAGACAAATCTTGGCTCCTTACTAATGCAACAAAATGATTGTCTATTTGGCTAAGGGGTTTTAATACTTTAGCTTCCTGATTGGACCACGTTTTGGGATTGGAATCTTTTAATGTGTTACAATTATTGCAAGCATGGAGGACCCCTCGCAGCATGTCTGTCCGGAAACAGTTCATTCCCTGGATCAAACCGGTAATAACTATCTTGAAAAATACAGGGAGCTGGTAAATGTAAATAAGTCATGCTACAGGCATCCAACACATTCCCATCCTAACGCGTGAAATTATTGCAGTATACGAATGTAACCAAATCTTATCCACAGACGTGTTCCTAGCAACTCCGAAAATTTTATTACATAATTATGCAGACTGAGAAAGAGGCTACATGACATTTTCCCCCGGGCTGCACTTTTGAGACCGGCAAACAGGCAAATGCGAGCTGGATTATCTACACAAATTAAATTTTCAAATTTAGTCTGGAGGATTTTTAAGCAAATGTGAAAGACGGCAAACTCTTGAACATTGAGACAGCGGATAAGTTCAGGAGGCAATTAAGAGTTGACATAAATCAGGGAGCTTTTTAGATGGTTGATTCAGGGAGTAACTTATATCAACCTAAAGGGGAAATGGCAGTCATCCAGACTTGAAATACTTTTTTCTAAAATCGTCCCGACTCTCTGCATGACAAAGAGACGTTCGGCGATATCAAACTTTAACTGCTTCTCAAACAGTCAAAGAAGCTATGCGTCCACCAAACGCCAAAGGACAACACTTGACCAACCTCACGACCCTCAGACCATTTAAATCATTTGACTGTTATGTTTGGATCCAATCAACGCTGGATTAAAAGAACAGATGCTACACATGATTTTAGCTAGAAGCTAATTTGAAATAGAGTAGTAGACTGCCATGTTCCATGATTGGTTCTTGGACATGTGACGGATAGTATTTCTTCTTTTCATGCAAAGATTTTTTTAAGTAAATGCTTGGTTTATCTTGAATATGCAATAATGGAATCCTTAAATATTATGAAAGATAGTTTGAATAGAAATACGAAGAAAATTTTGAGATTTAACTTTTGTTTCAAAATAAGTTTAGGGGACTGCACTTGTCCTTTAAGACACAGCCTCTAATCCCAAGTAGGGGTGAGTCAAGCGTTATGTTTGTCAAAGCAATTTATGACGCATTGGTGTGTCAAAGATACAAATGTTCCGTCAAAACAACATAGTAGCCTACTAGTAACCTGGCAGCAATACCGTGGTTGAACATCAGAGGAACAGCAATCATTGCAATAGGCTTCATTTCCAGGTAAACACCTTTCTGTAAAGATGCAATGAGATGAGCCGTTGGAATTTACAAGCAGCTGAATGTGATGGTGCGAAAATATAATGAGACGGGGTTTCGTCGTGCAACTTCTAAAACGAATCCGACAAGCAATCGAACATCCAACACCGATAGTTTGGGAAAAAACTGTTCGATGTTACAGTGTGAGAGAAGTAACTGGTCTATTGTGTCGCAGAATACACTCAATTAATTTTGAAACAAACATATTATCTTCATAGTTTACGGTACCGGTATCTCTTCTGGCATTTTACCTAAACTTCATGTCCCTTTTGCCATCACTTTAGATTCACAAGAACGCAATTCGAGCATATTTCAAGTTTCTCTAGGAGTAAACTAAATTAAATGCAGGTAACTAGCTTCCATTTTAGCTGATGGAACTAGAACTGCTTTTGTTGAAGACTTGGCAAAATCTAACTCGATGATATTATTCACTAAGTTAGGCCTATGTTCTCAATGTTTCAGTGTGAATTAAAATTTGTATCCAATCCATATACTCAACGTATCTTTTGCCATTATCTGATTATTCTATATAACCCCATCCGTTCTGTTTTCGCTCACAGGGGCTACATGTCACTCATCGAGGGAGTAAACACACTCCCTGAATGACAATTCTCGCAAATTTTAATCAGAGAATTGGATTTTTTACATAGAGAGTCTACTTCAGCTAGGATTTGTGCGGCAAAAGTAGGGGACAGGGAGAAACGTATGGGTTCTGGCTTGAAGGTGTCCAGTTCCCAGTAGGCCTATGTGAAGTATTCATTATTGTGATTTCGAGATATCGTAAACAAGATAAGTGAAACCACAACAGCAGAACACACATAAAGATATCGATGGTCATACACCCACTTGTACATGCACTCGAGCATCGTTACATAGGCCTTTAGATTTGTTTTACCATCGCAAACTGCCCGTAACAACAGACATCCGACATATCAAGAAGAACACACAGCAAGATTGACTTGACGAAGTTTGAAGGATTTTGAACCATCCCATACTGGATGGAGATTTCTTGTCGGAGTCTTACCAAATTGTCACTCCAAAAGTTTTCTTTCCGACTGCCAAGTTTTCTTTGGAATCCTAAATTAGTTGATAACTACTGCAAGGTAGGTCTATACATTGAGAGTCCCTTTACCAGTGTTCCTTGTCCAAGCACAACACCCTTTCTCAACAACGAATAGAAATGGATGCAGACCCATTAACCTATTTAAAATATCCTCCCGACAACACAAACTCCCAAATAATTAGACAACTTGAAGAACGTAAACACGCTACTTTGAAGGTACGAATTGTCTATACGGTGCAACACCCATAGCATCAAAAGTAAAGGAGTATAATGAAGAGATACCATTCAACTGTTTCAATTTTGTAACCCTATTTGGTCGAGTTTTATTTGTCCAAAATAATCTCGTCTCGCTCTTTTTGTGACACCTTCTAAAGTTTCCTTTTCATTGGGATTCATTATCCTTATGGACTGGCGGTGTCACCGACTTTGGCATTGATGTATCTCATGGTACACTGCTATACCAGGGAGGTTCTATTAGTAAAATCTCCTTTACTAAACTTCACACCTGTTTCGAGCTCCCATTTGAACAGCTGAAGATGAATTACAGATTAGGATAAACATGGAGGACACAAAAGTAACTATAAAGATAAATCAATGAGATATCATATCGCTACCAGGTTGGGCGGGTTTCTATCGGCAAATCATGCCCTTGGGTACCAATACGCACGGAACTTTGAAGGATGAGAGCAGTCGCCCCAACTTATTTTCAAGCATCAGTTCCTTCTTACTTACTTCTTTTTTCTCATCCGAGTACCTTTTATTATATTTTAGCCTTAGCCTTTCATGAAATAAGATGGACTACTGGACTAATTGAAACTGAGATAACTGCATTTCTCTCTTGCAAACCATACATTTTCGAATCATGGGTTGGTCGAACTACTCGAAATATGCACGAGACAAACGAGGAAAATATAGTGAATTCTTTCAGGTAAGTGGGACAGCCAAGAAATTGTAAATTGCCTGTTCAACACTTAATAATCACACTTAGCGCTATAATCGGCTTAAAATTTGGGCAACTTGGTCCGACTCTAAAAATCGACAAATATTTTTCATGTCCTTCACTACCGAAGTATTATCCCCCTAGCTCCTATGGGCAGACCTACATCATGACATAAGCCTACAGTAGTTGTATAGTTATGCCATGATATGACACTCATGTAAAAGGTTGAGAGACGTTAGGGACCTTTAAATGAGGATATCGTAGGAGCGACAATTGTAATGATCTTGGTGCTAGCAGATCAATTTGTCTTGAAAGCCTATGTATTTGAACATGCAGCTGTCGAAATCGAAATCATTCTCATCGTCTTCGATCTCTGTTTTGACATTCTGCTGCCCATTGTTGTCTCAAATTCCTAACGAATTTGGGGTACAATTTTCTCCTCGAAAACCACATTTAGATCATCCTCCAGCAGGTGAACGATCTGACTCTTCTTTTAAATCGTTTTCTAATAATTGACCACATCCACTTCACATTGACCTCCTGTTAATTACTCTCCTCGACGCAACACAATGTTTCCATCTCTTTACCGTTTAAAACCAATAACTTAAATTAAATATTCCATCTATTTACCTGTAGACAGCCGACGGGACATTAATTCCTACTGAATTTTGCATGACAACATCTCAAATTCTTTTAAATGGAAACCATACGTTTTGCTTAAGAATTCCAACGAACGAAAGAGTGACCCCCGTCATGGGACATCACCATCTCAAGCAAGATTCCGTAATTAGCTTGGACTAGATACGGGATTACGGTAGGTAACGGGTCACTACAGAGTCCCTCCGATCGCAGTACAATGGATTTATCTTCCCTAACAGTCTCAAACCTCCTCAGTATAGCATGTATAGCTATAGTGCAGTGGAACGTTAGTAAAATATGAAGCCAGCGGTGTCGGCAGACTTTTCACACTGCACGGATCTACCATACCATTTCAAAGTCAAACACGACCACGCACGCAGGTCTTAGATCGTCTCCTACTCTCCCAGACAGGCTAACGTATCGATAACGATTTATCATCAGAAGCACAGGTAGCAATAACCAGAATGCAAAAATGCACTGAGGTTTCGATGATACATACATGCTCTTTTCACTGAAATGCTCTACTTCTTGTAACAACTGGTGACCCAAAGCCCTTGACCCAACCTGTTCATAACTACTTTTTCTTTTAACCAAAACATTTCTACATTCAAAAAGCAAAATTTCATACTGTGCCTTATTAAAGATATTCTGCAAACAACCTGCTTACATCATAAATCATCAACATATCAAGTTTGAAATGAATCCAAGTTTCCTACCTTGCGATATAGTGTAAACAAGGTTTTTTGAGTTTGACCCACTATGACCCCAAATGATTGACCTTTGACCTCTACCAAAATCAAAAGAGTTCTTCCTTACATCATAATGCATCAACATATCAAGTTTGAAATCAATCCAACCGTCCTACCTTGAGATATTGTGTTAAAAGTTTTTCAGGATTTGTCCCCTTCTGACCCCAAATGACCTTTGACCTCCACCAAAATTGATTGAGTTCTTCTTTTTATCATAACGCATCAACATATCTGAACAACATATTTGAAATGAATCCAAGTTTCCTACCTTGAGATATAGTGTAAACAAGGATTTCGGGGTTCGACCCAATGTCATCCCAAATGACTTTTGACCTCCACCAAAATAAATAGGATTCTTCTTTACATCATACCGCATCAACATATCAAGTTTGAAATGAATCCAAATTTCCTACCATGAGATAAAGTGTAAACAGGGGTTTCAGGGTTTGACCCCATGTGACCCCAAATGACCTTTGACCTCCACCAAAATAAATTGGATTCTTCCTCACATCATGACGCATCAACAGATCAAGTTTGCAATGAATCCAAGTTTCCTACCTTGAGATATAGTGTAAACAAGGATTTCGGGGTTTGACCCCATGTGATCCCAAATGACCTTTGACCCCCACCAAACTAAATAGGATTCTTCTTTACATCATAACGCATCATGATATCAAGTTTGAAATGAATCCAAATTTCCTACCATGAGATATAGTGTAAACAAGGGTTTCAGGGTTTGACCCCATGTGACCCCAAATGACCTTTGACCTCCACCAAAATAAATTGGGTTCTTCCTCACATCATGACGCATCAACAGATCAAGTTTGCAATGAATCCAAGTTTCCTACCTTGAGATATAGTGTAAACAAGGATTTCGGGGTTTGACCCCATGTGATCCCAAATGACCTTTGACCCCCACCAAACTAAATAGGATTCTTCTTTACATCATAACGCATCATGTTATCAAGTTTGAAATGAATCCAAATTTCCTACCATGAGATAAAGTGTAAACAAGGGTTTCAGGGTTCGACCCCATGTGACCCCAAATGACCTTTGACCTCCACCAAAATAAATTGGGTTCTTCCTCGCATCATAACGCATCAACGTATCAAGTTTGCAATGAATTCAAATTTCCTACCTTGAGAGATAGTGTAAACAAAGATTTCAGGGTTTGACCCCATGTGATCCCAAATGGCCTTTGACCTCCACGAAAATATATCGGGTTCTTCCTTACATCATAACGCATCAACATATCACGTTTGGAATTAATCCAAGTTTCCTATCCTGAGATATTGTGTAAACAAGGATTTCAGTTTTTGACCCCCTGTGACCCCAGATGACCTTTGAACTCAACCAAAATAAATAGGATTCTTCCCCTCAGTATGGGGTATCTGTGTACCAAGTTTGAGAACCGTCAGATCTTCCCTTCTCAAGACATCGTGTAAACAAGCAAAGTGTCACAAACACACACACACACACACACGCATTCACACACACGCCATCATGAATGCATAGGTTTCTCTTTTCATCGAAACCAAAAATGTTTGGGAAAATATTCCAAACATAAACAAACTTTTAATTCTGATAAGTGACACATTACTTCTTTTCAAATCTTGAGAACAAAGTCATTTAATGTTTACTCATAAGTAGTTAACGTCCTGTATATGTTTTTAAAGCACGAGTCATTGGTCGGCTCGCTTCCAATAGGATTTAACATGCGAGCACACAATTAGCTTAATTTCCAGTACCGTCCTACTTTATACTGAAGGAAAAGCAAAGAAAGTGTGTTTAAACAGTTAAACTGAGCCTTCCAAAGCGTACAAGTGTTGGTATATGAAAACAACAAAAGTATACTTACCTTTGTCTAATATTTACATTGTAATCCAATGAGTGAGTGACAATAAGTCCTCAAATTTCACATACACTTGACTGAATTGTAAATAAGTTGAACAACTTATGCACACTGTCATGGACATTTTGGTGGGAGCCCAAGATGTACGGATTCAACCG
Source organism: Holothuria scabra (assembly GCA_037179385.1). Lineage (NCBI taxonomy): Eukaryota > Metazoa > Echinodermata > Holothuroidea > Aspidochirotida > Holothuriidae > Holothuria > Holothuria scabra. The sequence continues at coordinate 6,206,236 of CM074187.1, read as the reverse complement.
TGCTGTATGTATTAACTAATCTAACCCAATTTGTTATAACAACAGATAGACAATAACATGCTTCGTAAACGTTTGTCTGTGTTATCTCAATTTCCTCTGGTTGTTCTAAAAATTAATTGGAAAAAGGAGCACTCGAAGCTAAAAGCCTTCGTATACAGATGAGATATCACTCATGTGTGTGTTGATTAAATTTGATTGTATTGTACTTGTAACAGTCATCCATCTTCAGCATTTGTACTCCTAATTTGTTTCTAACAAAATCGTTGAGGTATTATATAACGTCTGCCCTGCCTGTAATTTTTCATTCTCAGAATCGGAAAGGACAGGCCAGGTGCAATTGTAAGATGGGATCACCCATAGAGTCATAAAGCAGGGCACGTCAGAGTAATCCCGACGAGTCAAATCCGTGCTCTCTTTGACGTGCTAAACTGGCTCCCAATGTCAGGGTCCCCGACTAAGAGCAGGGTGTCCCATAGTCACGGATATTTGTGTCTTATACCGTGCAACTCTCAACGTGCAACTTATACCGTGTCACTAACCAGTGGATAAAACTTTCATAAGAAAAACTCTCACCTTCTACATTCTTGCTATCACATTGAGAGACAAAACTAAGGAGTATGTCAACACTTATTATGTTCATTCAGAATACGTACTTTTTGGAGTATCAAAGCTTTAGGTTTCGATGTCTAGTTTCACAATGTCACTATGAATCTTTCTAGTAAAATTTTATTGTTTTGGTGTACGGTTGCAGAGTAAACTTGTACAATAGGCTCTTTGCATCAAGAGTGACTTTGGAGAAAACAGCTTCCCATTTAGGGATTCCATATGATTACCTCTGGTCAAGTATAGACAAGATGCTCGATCGATTTTAACAGATTATTGAGGAAGTGTAAGCTAGAGACAGTTTATGTAGCTGTATGCATGAATTTATTTTCTCATATAAACTCAGTCGGAGTCTGCTCCTCCCGCCACATACCTTGCCTTACTCATTTCAACCCGATGAGTTAACGGTCACTGGAAACAACCCCGTTTCAACTAAACGTTACCATTTGCCTGCTCTGTGCAGTGGTCGTGTTTTATATATTGCTCTTTTACCTTTATAGGATGCACTCGTAATACCATCTACATATTCGACCCTGCTATCAGGGAAACTTTACCAAACCTATGCCGCTATGTGATAAAAGTCACCTTGCCTCCAGCCATCCAATGCCCAGATTACTTACTCCAAGTACAACTGTACAAAGGATAATCTCGTACGTTGTTCGACTGATATGGCTGACCTTTCTTAGGAGTCACCATCAAAGTCCTTGTCGAGTTGCCCGAAATGATGAACAACAAATGTTCAATGCACAAACATTAGTTCTCTGAATGATTTCGTCGTTGAAAGTGTCATAGTTCTTCTATCTTCCTGCATTGAAACTGGTATTTGTTTGTTTGTTTGTTTTCTTTTGTAACAAAAAGATAACAGTATTATAGTTTTGAGTGAACGATGGGATTCCTTTAGGGGAACGGTGTACAAATGACGGGGGCTCGGCTGAGTTACTTCTGTACTTATAGGCGTGATAGCCTACACTTGGTTTCTTGAGGCACTCTGTAATACCAGTGAGTTGTTAGGGACAACTAACAACTCCCTGGTGTTGCCATCGTTTACATCGAAGTGGTCGACTTCAGAATAATACTGCATCCTGACCTTTGGTATGTGGAATTATCCCAAAAATAATTGGGCTCACTTAAGTCTGTTTACCAGATTAATTTTACACGTTGATTATTAGCCCTCAACACTGTTTCTCACCAAAAATACTACATTTTGCTTTAAAGAGAAGCAAATCGATCCGAATACAAATCATGCAGATGGTTGCTACGAGGGCACAAGAGCCACCAGAGATCCCTACTTTACGACTAGTCATGTTATAAGTTGAGGGCTTAAACTCAAACTAACTCAACTTCGCCCTAAAGCAATAGTCAAGTATGAGAGATTATTCTGTTATTTCTGTTACAGTACTGTAAATACAAGATCAAATACGCTACAATAGCACAGGTGATTGTGAACAAACACACCTGCACACGATACAAGAGACTCTAAGAGATCTGAAAGAGACTTTTTATACAATTCGAGTACTTATCGGGTTAATGTATGTATGTCTCATTTTAGTGTATGAATACCGTATCTTTTCGACTTGGGACCTGACATATCCACCTCAGATGAACATCACAGAGTAATTTCAACTGGCACTACGCCTTAATAAACCATCTAAAGAGCTGCTTAACCAGGCGCATAGCCAGGGTATTACAATGGGAGGGATTTTGGGAAAGTGACTTAGAAGAGCGGTTTAAGGGAAAAGTGTGTTCCTCTCTACTTTAAAGAAAACAAATCAAGGATTTTGGGTCTCTAAGTGCGAAATGGTGCAATATTTGAGCCTCAAATGTAATTAAGTTTATTGCGGTCGCTCTTTTGCGAGTTTGTAATGTTATTCAAGCTATTTTATGTGGGTCCAATCACAAACCTCCCCACTACCTTGGCTACGCACCTGAGCTCAAATCAAAAAGAAGAGAGTCAAAGAATATGTAGTCGCACAAACTTGCGGCAAGTGTAGTACACTTTCCTGTTTCATGATTAGCCATTGAGAGTCATGTGACAGAATTTACTTCCCTTCAGATGTGATGTTTACATCACATATGAAGGGAAATAAATTGGTTCACGTTGACTAACAAGCAATATAGAAGTCCTAAAATATTATAGAAGATACTTTGAAGATAAACAATAACATTGTGAGATTTAGCTACTGCCTCAAAATAAGTTGGGCGACTGCTTTTGCCATTTAAGTAAGTCACTTTTTGAGCGGCAACGGGTTTCCTTGTGAAGAGAAGGCCGAAGTTATAACATGTGCTGTTGTTCAGAAAGGACTGTCTGCCTATGTTATACCGTAACAAACAGAAGAAATGATTAAATTGTCCTCTGAAATGTGTACTAATTTGGAAGACGAAAGATCTTCGTTAAGTGCGGTTAAGTCTGATATAAGCATATCCAAACAAGCTCGACACGGTTTTACTGTTTCGTAGAAATAAAGTTATTGATAATGACGATATACTATGAAGATTTTCAATCAGGGAATGGTGTGGATGATTAAAGAAGTCCCTTTTTGCCCTTGAATATTCCGAAATTTCAACTAAATTAAGCGGTAAAGGAGTAGTACCAATACATCGATACACCACTTTTTGTGCCCCCCCCCCCCCCCTACTGCCCTGGTTATGATCAGGACTCGCCTCGTCTAACTTCAGTGATGACAGGGTGTCTCTTTGCGAAAAATTATGTTTGGCGCCATTGTTATACGAAAGTAGCCTACATTAAATCGGACAGGCTACGCCATAGGCCTATACTAGTAAATAAAACGACAACGTGATTAGATAACTCAGCTCAGCACGGTGCCGTGGATTTGTGTTGGTTGCAGGTCGTTGGGTCAGACCCCATGGTTCTTATCTTCCTTATTTTGAATGAGAATGAAACCTCAAATGTTTCTTATGATCAAATATAATATTTGACCGGTGGTAGGTCTCGCATTGAGATCTCGTTTCATACCTTTGTTCTATTGCGTACATGTACACTCAGTGCTCTTGAGGGTTCGTCATGATTCATGTACACCGACTGCCGTACGGTATAGCCTGCTGTTCCAGAGGGTACATGTACAGTGTGGCGTACATTTATATCAATTTCTGGGTAGGGTACACCGAGCCTAAACTCAAGTGGCAACGTATACAGGTTATGTACGCCTATAACCACACACTCTAAAAGCTGTTGGGTAAACTTATACCCACTGTTGATTCCATTTGCATTAACCACAACTTCAAGGCAAATAACTACGCAAAGTTGTTTAAGAGTACATAAGGCGGCTTGCATTAACGAATTAGAGGGCTTTAGATGTGAGTTATCGAAACTATACATTTTAAACTCTTTACCCTTCGTATATACAGCCGTGCCAAGCAGTCAGTCATCTTGTAATCTAGTAACACAACAACTTCTTTCTTGGCTCGTTAGTGATCTTTAGATATATATAGCTTATCAATCACCCACCTGGGACAGTACAAAGGGTATTGAATATGTTTGTGTTTACAGTTGGGTATAATTCCTATAGACGTGAGTGGTTAGCTCCTACCAGGTATAACTTTTTACAACCATGTAATGCAGTTAATCGTGTATTAAAAACTCGATATTGCAATAAACAAAAGATAACACTGTAATCAAACTCTACCGGTATTCCGTTTCGAGGTATTTTTCAACCACCGTTCCATTATCTGTGTGTCGTCATAACTTGGACCTTTCTCTTACATTTCACATTGTCATCAAAAATTTTGGTAGAGCCACCGGAACAAAAGTTCAGAGTGTTGGTGATTTTTAAAAGTTATTTTGGAAGTTTTAAGACTGGAAAAGCTTCAAATTGATTTTTTTCGGTTGCACATCATAACTTTTTACAACCACGTAATGCAGTTAATCGTGTATTAAAAACTCGATATTGCAATTCCCCAACTCTTTTCTCTTTCTGAAGACGACCCTGATATAGTTATCCATTTGATCAATTTCAAGTTTTTCAAACACAGGAACACTGTGAATTGAAAATTTTTACATTTTTATTTCGAAAACACCTACTGTGTATAAAAACAATCTCGTGTCCCCATGCACTGGGTCCCGGAAAACAATCACGAATTCACAGGCTAACAACCAAAGATAGCCCGAAATTTTGTATTCCCACGACAATTTGTAACAAATCTTTCCTGAACCCATTAAATTATTACCAAATTGAAGTTTCAGGAGTTAGACACCATAGTTTTTCCAACGGCGTACTAGCCAATTTCCTGTATATACAGGTATATTAAAGTACTAAACTTGAAATGTCAAACCTTTGATAGGTGAGCACACTTTTGCCATTTGGACGATCGAATCCATACAGCCATAGTCGAATCCATAGCTCTCGTTGTCAACATAATAGGCAGATACGAGATAACTATAAACGGGATTACCCGAAGTTAAGCACATCTGCCAAGGAAAGCACATGTTTTTCCCGAAAAAGCAGCTATCCAAGACCGGACCCCTCCTCGCAAGAACAGACTTGGATGTCTTTTGCTGCGTATCTTAGACTTGTTGTAATCAATTTACGTCCGGTTTTTATCCAAGGACTAATTTATGGAAAATTTGATAGGCCTAATGATTTACCTAAATGTATATGGCATTGGGCCAAGGTGCGACTGAGTGACGTATTAATACCTAAGACAAGCCATTTCCCAGAAGTGTAGCCAAGTAACAATTCAATTAGACAATGGTTCAGATTTTGTTCTGTGTAAACTTGTAGTGGACCGTTCGTTTGCTTCTTTTGCCGAGTCATCACGTGATTTGGACCTGACTCAAAAATACACCTAGAGCCGGTTCGAAGCATTGAACGAGTTAAACACGTACAATAAAGTAGTATTTTCCAACACGCTAATGCTTTAAAGGTCGTATGACATGAAAAGGACAAAATTGGGCACTGTATGTGAAAAGCATTAAAAACCAGAAAATTTCAGCAATTCTAATCAAAATTCGTCAAAATTGACCATTTTATAGGGTAATGTTTTATTTACACTTAATCATACACAAACATAAGCTTCAATATGAAAATCTTATGATGTCTCGGAAGGTTAAGGGACAGTTATGTATGGCTAATGTCATCCTTTGTTTTTTGCAATTTTTACCGGTATTTAAAAAATAATTGCAAGGTTAGTATATCATGAGAGTTTGAGTTTGAAAGGTAAGATTCGTTCTTGAAAATCATCAGTATTAATTATCAAACCAATGACTATGTGAATAGAAATGAAAAGATAATTAATATGAGGTTAACAAAACAAATATCAACACTTTGCAACACTTAACATCATTATTTTAGCAAATAGCAGCAAATTGCTTCAGAAACATTCAAACTTCGAAGAAATATGTCTTGAGAACTGTAAAAGATATGCTGACATATCACACTACCTATAAAAGTGATAGGGTCTGTAGAGAAATTCGAAAGCAAGTGGGCCTGGTCTTCTATATGGAAACGACATGTAAAAGCACCATCTTATACCTTGTAACGTGTTGCTACTTATTGTCCGACGGGATGATTGAATATCATCGATAACGCTCCCGCTAGTTATTTGCAATAAAGTCGTAACGATTGTTTTGTGTGGAACAGTGACTTAAACAATCTGACGGAGGAACCAAACTGTCTGCCTCAACCTTGGATGCTAAAAAATATAAAATGTTCATTAGGATTGGATGGAATGTAATACGTTCTGGTGCAAGTTCTCAAAGTTACTGCCGCTGATAATATCCCTTCCAACTTTTCACAGTTTGATTTGCCTGACATAATTATTATTATTTGTTTGACCAGGGAGTTGTCAGAGGTCCTGAATTAGCCAGGAGTTGCTCTAACAGATAACAACTACCTGGTTTAGCAATAGAGGTTTTCAAGTTGTGTTTACGCCAATTCGAGGAAATTATTATACACACTCTGATTATGTGTACAAGATGGACATAAATGCGACTATACACTAAATGATTAAACAGTACTTGGCTGTTGTCCTGTTTACAACTTACCGTTTCCGATTGTTTCCACACCGTTCTTAATTGGTAGATATAGACGCTCGCCACTATTTTCTCTCGTTAAGTATCGACAGTAACTGGTAGGGTAAATACATTCCAGACTTCGAGTTATTGTTAAACTGTCATTCCAGTTCAGAACCGGCTCTCCTTTCAATCACGTGGCAATATTTTGTATACATGTTTGCGAAGTTAACTTACAGAATTACTTCTGCTCGGTTTATCCTATACAGAATCACAAGGAACTCAAGGTACTCCTCATTGGGGTTAGAGGAGATTAGACTGAACATCTTTTTTTTATAATATTAGAGCGACTGCCTTCTTCCTTTTAGTTAGTCATGAACACATTCCAGTAACGGGCGGTTAAGATAAATAAAATTTTACGGACCAATTTTCAACCACTTGGTTCAAGTCGAGCCGGCCACGGTTTTTCCAGTCGTGGCTCATTGGCTTGTATATACTCCATTGTTTCTGCTGAGCACCAAGCAAAACGGCAGTAGGTTCCATTTTTGAAGTCTTTGGTATGACCCGCCTAGGACTCGAACTCCGGACTTCCCGACTACAGGTCTGATGCTCTAACTACTTGACATTGCAATCGGCTACGACTGCAGTCAGGGAGAAATTGAGAAAGCACAAAGAGAAACCCGGAGGTTAATAAAGTACTACGTTTAGCATTCAAAACAGAATTATGTGTCCTCCTTGTGGTGTTCATCACTGAACCGCCATCAATATAAAAACCAACGATAGCCTATAGGTCTACCAATGGGCCGTACAGTCGGTAAACCATATTGAATTTATTCAGATTTTGGTGTCATGGTCTACTCAGGTCAGAGGTAAAGTTCAAATTGGGGTTTTGTCGTCGCTTAGAAATTCCATACAAAGAATAACTGTACAAAAAATTCTTAAGATGTTTTTTGAACAAAGCTATATTACAAACGAAGGGTAAACCAACGAGTTATTATCTCCAATAAATTCAACAAATAAGGACCAACAATATTGTCACATATCACACCAGTTCTGAAGTACTTTATGACGAGGTCTCGGACGGGGTAAATTAATTCCAATTAAGGGAGATGGTATTATTTTCCTTTCCATGTGAGTAAGGAGGGAAGACTATTTCTGTAAGGGTTAAACATATAGTACAGAGCCCTCTTCTGGAGAAACTTTTAAGTAGGCCTACGTCTTTCATCCTTATGGCTCATTGGTTCTCATTGGCTCTTTAAAGCAAAACAGAGCCAAATAATGGCACTCACTGTCTCCTCTCTGTATATGTCAGATAACAAACGGTTTGATCACAAAACTCATCCATTGCCCCTTTCCTTTCCTTCTCCACTACACGTGTGGTATAAGACTTAAGTCGTTATTATGAAATAGTCACAAGGAACATTATATTCAGCGCCTGAACATTTAACCTGCGTCTGGCCTCTGCGGCTGTCATCACCCCTTCCCTTTTAGGCTTACTCCCCGTTTCCCCGCTTTTTCATAGCGCTGAGACAAGTGAAAACTTTCGTCCGCTCCGCGGGCTTTTAAACATCATGGTCAACAAATCTGTTATATTTATCACTTGGCTCATTAGCTTTGGGTGCGATGTGCATCTAAAGAATGCAAATAATGCTGGTCGATATGTGACAGAATGACTGCAGACAACTTCAACATGTGAGCTTTCGTACAGCTGGAAGTGGTATAGATAAGTATAGATGCATACCCAGAGGTGATCGTTTTACAAGCATACACCTCACCGTGTTGTATAGTATCAAAACTATCATACCACAGATTTATGATTATAGCGTGGGACGACTTGTTAATGATTGGACCGGAAAGTAAAGCTCGTATGAAGGATGTCGTAAAACAGATGGAACTGCGCAATACATCATCCACGCGTGGTGATTTCGTTTACGCAATAAATTTACAACTGAACAATCAATTGTTGTAGCTGACGACCAATGCGATGGACATTAATGATTGTAGTATGATCTATGGAACTTGCTACATCCTGAGTTATAAGAATCTGGTCAGGAAAAAGGTAGTTGAAGTAGGAAGAGTGGTACTGTAGAATTATTCCACTGAAGAGGCATTACAGCGTGTAATTTACTATACACGTAAAATAAATTTCAACAACCAACATTACATCCCACTTTTAAGATTAAATAGGAATGCAATATGCAATGAAACCAAGTTAATCAGACCAAGTCTTACAGATTGAATAACTTCACTTTGACATTATCGCTGGAGTCCTGAAGCACCCTTTCCCTTGTTTCTTATAAAAATGTCGATGTTCCAGGTTGGATTTTATTATGGACTCTTTTCACCACTCGAATCCTGGTGGTCACAAAAACGACGGAATTTTCAAAATCCTACAGTTTACAAGACTATATGTATGCACACCAAACAAATATCACTCACTTGAGGTGTGAGACATTTAAATTTTGTAACAACTTTAGCCAGTCAATGTTCTTCATACACTCTTAAAAAAAATGGGCAAAATTTGCCCAACTTTTTGACCAACACTGGGCATCTATTCAACAACCTAAACAGTTGGGCAAAACTTTAACCAACCAAATTTGGTAAAGTTTGAACCTAACTGTTGGGCAGGAAACTACCCAACTGTTTGGTAAATGAGCATTTAAAACATACCCACTTGTTGGGCACGTCTTTTATTAAGATGTTGGGCAAATGCATTCACCAACCGTTGGTTAAACGTTCATCATCTTTTCCATAACCGTAGGTGCTTTTTCAACATCAGTTGGGCATATTCTTTAACCAACTTTTGGGCTAATCCCTAGTGCATTGCCCTAGTAAATGTGGCCATTTATAAATCAGGCTCAGATTATCCGACAATAAGGCATCATGAAGACTTGAAGATTGTGTTGAAATAAATATGAGCACATGGCAAGGAGAGAAGTATCCAGTGATAGAATCAAACGATTAGGAAACCGTGATGCTGCCATAGTAAGCCAAAGGATGTAGGCTAGCCTAGTCTGTAGGCTAATCAAACTCACATTGACACATTACAGTACCAAACATAGTGTTAGGCTATGTTAGCCTAGCCTGGATGAGCAGGCGAACGTTTCGGCCATGGCTCAGTAGCAGCACCAGTTTCTTCCTAAATCGTGTTGATTATATCTTCGATATAAACATTAAGTACTCCACACAACTCCTTGTACTCGTATTTAGCCTCAAACACACTCAAGAACCCCCCAAGCTCCATTCCTCAAGGTAATCTGAGTCATTAATCAGCGAGATAGTTGTCGTTTGATGAGCTGCTAATGACTTTGAACCACTGAGAAATACGTACGTACGCCTGTTCTTAACTTTCACATGTTCATTGTGTGCAATGCTTTTATCACATTTACGTATGCGGAACGCGCAAAGTTTATTGCCCAACCAATGAGCAAACATTATGCTAATTAGCAATTAATTACCCAACAAGTAGATAGACCAAATATATGCCCAACCGTTGAGTGTAAGCTTGTTAACAGTTTGCCCAATGATTGGATAGTGAAATAAACGTGAATCGAAGAAACGTTTTTACCATTAAATGAGCAAAGTTTGACCAACATTTAACCAAAGCGTTTTACCCAACGAAAATATTGCCCAGTGTTTTAAGAGTGTAGGCTGTACATAGCCTACTGCGTTGCATCCTCATCTAGTGAACAGGTAGGAAAGCCCCCCACCCCCACCCCCCCCCCCCCCACGAACACACACATAAACACCTCAGTCGAACATCGGGTTAGTTAGTTAGTTAGATCAAGGAGGTTCTACAAGGATCTTGGTTAGATAGAGTCTTACGGCCCAGTTCCCAACCTATTTGTTCAAGTCGAGCCGACCACGGCCCTTTTTTCCAGTGTTGGTTCACTGGCTTGTTTTCCCTACTCCATTGCTTACGCGGGGCATCAAGCGCAACGGCAGTGGGTTCCAGTTTAGAGCATTTGGTACGACTCGACCTATGGGAATCGAACGTCAGAGGCGGATGCTCTACCGTCAGACCAAACACGCCGTCTCTCGAACATCGGTAACATGTCCATTTTGACGTTCATATACATCCTGTACTTGATATCACCATGGAAGTACTACCTCCGAGGTAGTACTTAAAAGGTAGTACTTCCATGATATCACGAGTGCAGCCAAAATACGTGCAGGAGTAATAATAATAAGTTCGCTCAGTATGTGCCAGATGATTTACCTGTGGATGAGGGATGGTTTTATGTCATTTTGTGGCCATCAATGTCGTATTTCCGTTTAGTAAACGTCCTTAACAATCTCCACCTTAGCAACACAAACCAAACCAACCTGTGAATGGAATACATTTCTTCTAATTTATACATGTTTGTGGAGCCATGTAGAATTCTCGGAGTTGCTCCGTTGTTCCTCAGGAACCATTTGCGAGCTTTAAAAATTTCATCCCAATCAAATCTTGCGCTCACACACACGCACGATTGAGGTGATAAACTAAGCATAGTTTAATTTTCAGGACTTGTCTGGGACTTAGTCCAAATAGCATAGGTAAATACTTCCTGCTGGGTACAGTATGTCTCACATACATGTTCGGATGACTTTCAACTTCGGTACCTGGGAAAACACTAATTTTAAACTCTCTTCAGCATCTGGTTTTCACATGTGACCACAGGTTTCTTTCTTTGCAAATGTTTATACCATTAATCCCTCTTTTAGACGACGTCCTCATCTCATATTAAGCAATCGATGCGGAAAGCAGAGCCCTTTTTACTCAGCAGGGAATGTTACAAAATGAATCATTTACGGTCTTCTGGGCCATAAAAAGAATGTTGTATCCTGACATTTTAAAGGGAAATTTGCCTGCGAAACTGATAGTATACGTTAAATTAAATCACAAGGTACGATTCTGACAGCACAAAATTAAGAGAGTATAAAATGGATCACTCTGACGAGATCTTATCTTGCATCGACCTAAGGCCCTGAAGGATATGATATTCACGATTCCAGCAGACTCAGAAAGTTCACACACCGGTGAAGGAATTTGTCGTAAGCAACTTGTCGAGAAACTTTCCCTACAATTTCTTCAGCGATGTTGTCATTGCAAAGTGTATAGCGTATGATAAGCAAGAGGTGGACATGCCATGATGCAGGGATTTTTTTTTTTTTGAAATGCTGATGATGTTAACAAATATGATCTGACTTGAGGTAGTATGGCCAGCTGCTTCTGTCTACGGAAAGGGTTATCGTGGATTGGATGTGAGGTCGTGTTCATAGCTATATTTCGTGGCTTCTTTTTTGATAAATGAAATTGTATATACCCCCCCCCCCCCGTGCTCCACGTGATTATTATCAATATTCTAATAATCGGGGAGCAAAAACACTCCATTGACCCTTATAATGACTTGAACAATGGTTCTATGGTCTACATCAGTAGTTCTCAAACTTTTTCATAGTACCGCCCCAGAAGGCATCCATAACTGATCCACCCCCCCCCCCCCCCTCCCACCCAACATGCCCTCATATTTATATAAGTCTTTGACTTTGAGCTTTCGACTTTCAATTTCCAGCACCAAAATGACCCAGATAAGTTTTATATTGGGTAAATTTTTGTCAGTAGTTGCTAAACCTTTTGGAGAAAACAGTCTGTGTCAACCACTCTGCAACCTTCTAGATTTCTTTATTGCACAAATGTATAAGAACCTCCAGGGACCCCCTGGTCAATGCCAACGCCCCTATTGCTTGCAAACTCCTCAGCGCCCCCTTGAAACTTTTCAACGCCTCCAGGGGCGGTAGGGACCACATTGAGAACCACTGGTCTACATGATAAGTGGTGAATTGGGACACTAAAACACTAATAAGATACATATGAATCTACTTTGTGGGATCACAGTGAAATTTCTTCGTGTGGCTGAAGACTTCTCTAATTACATTTCTCTGAGCTTAACATCAATTGATAACATTGATAGTATGTTTAGCACAGACATAAAATCATAACGAGAAAATCCTGTGATATATCTTTCATATCATTTTATGGCATTTTGGATTTCTTTACGTTTTCGGGCACACTCTTCCGTGAAAGGTCACAAAGGAAACCAGAAAGCCAAAAAGCTTAGTGATTCCTTGCCATCAAATGCCTTACCTGCTTTCAAATTGACAGTGTTTGATAGGTTTTTCTTTACATTTTAGGCACAGAATTTTCACAATTGTACCGCTGGTGACCTCAAATGACCTTTGACCTCTACCAAAGGCGGTAGGCTTCCTTCTCTCAACATGACAAATCTATATACCAAATATAAAGAGTATCGGTCACTCCTATCTGAAGTATCATGTTTACAAGCCATTTTCGGTGTTTTTGTATTTTTACTGCTAGTGACCTCAAATGACCTTTGACCTCAACCAAAAACAATAGGCTTTTTCCTCTCAACATGACAAATCTATATACACTCCTATCTGTTGGTCACTCCTATCTAAAGATATCATGTTTAAAAGCCATTTTTGGTGTTTTCGCAATTTTTCTGCTGGTGACCTCAAATGACCTTTGACTTCTACCAAAAGCAATAGGCTTCTTTCTCTCAACATGACAAATCTATATACCAAATATGAAGATTATCGGCCACTCCTTTCTGAAGATATCGTGTTTACAAGCCATTTTCGAAGTTTTCGCAATTCTACTGCTATTGACCTCAAATGACCTTTGACCTCTACCAAAAACAATAGGCTTCTCTCTCTCAACATGAAAAATCTATATACCAAATATAAAGAGTGTTGGTCTCTCCTAACTGAAGACAAAAGGGTTCTTCCTCTCAACATGACAAATCTATATACCAAGTATGAAAATTGTCGGGCAATCCTATCTGAAGATATCGTGTTTACAAGCCATTTTCGGCGTTTTCGCAATTTTACCATTGGTGACCTCAAATGAACTTTGACCTCTACCAAAAACAATAGGGTTCTTCTTCTCAACATGACAAATCTATATACCAAGTATGAAAATTTTCGGGCAATCCCTTTGAAGATATCGTGTTTACGAGCCATTTTCGGCATTTTCGCAATTTTACTGCTGGTGACCTCAAATGACCTTTGACCTCTGCCAAAAACAATAGGGTTCTTCCTCTCATCATGACAAATCTATATACCAAGTATGAAAAGTGTCGGACATTCCTATCTTAAGGTATCGTGTTTACAAGCAAGTGTCACAAACACACACACGTACACCCACACACACACGACATCACCATCGCATAGATTCCTTGCCTGCCCACGGCAAGGAATCAAAAATGGGTACTCTGAAAAGTCAGTTTTTAGCTTGATTTACACTTTTAGACATTACTTGTACTAAAGAGACTTCCCAAATCACAGTTATACTATGAAGAAACAATAGACTCTGGTACGACCTAGCCCCAAGCACATATTATGTAGGCCTACTGCAGACACTACGCGAACGAATATTGGTCCACTTGTACAGTACCACATCGTTAACCTACTGTGTTGGATAAAGAAAATATATTGTCGAAGCCACAGCGTATTGTAGAACGTATATGGTTAGTTCCATTTCCATGATGTTTTCTGTGGAAAGGGTTTTTATTCGGATTCAACGAATGGAAATTCTGTGAATAGCAGACATTTAATTACGGCTTGCAGTGACTAAAATAGAATGCCTTAAAATAGAATACTTTTTACGATCAGATCTACCCAGATGTATATTGCCGAATTGCGTCAGTTTACTGTACCTAATGAAAAAATGTCTACAATTAAGCAAAATGTAGAAAGTTCGGAAGGCAAATAAAATTAATTTGACGTAAACCTACGTGTTGAACCCCTGAAGTGTGCCAAACTGAGGCCAACTTTTAATAAACTCGTGGCTTCGAGCAAGTGAGCACAGCACTAAGGGGTTTGAGCATGTACTCTATGAAATTAATGTTTTCAATTTTCATAACTGCAAACACTCTAGATGTTCTTACCTGACATGTTCGGATATATTCAAACATCTTGTAAAGGAAGAAGACACGTATTTTGTTTGAAATTTACTAGGGGTCGGTTAGAGAGCCAAACGTCTATAGAACCTAAGCAGAAAACAACCCTGTCATGTTTTTTTTTTCTCGGAAAGAAAACCCAAATCTACACTAGATATAACACAACTATCAATCGACCTACGTTTTATAGGTCACTTCATGAGGTTTTTCGATTGCGTTTTAAAGAAATCACTTCCAGTTCATCTTCCCTCCTGATGTCACCAAAAGAGAAAAAAACTACTCTGAAAAATCTTTTCAGGTCACCAGGTGACCATCTTGTAGATTAGAGAGAATTTGCTTACTACAGTATGATAGCCAATTTATGATTATGTTTCCTACATGTCAGCATGTGGAGAAGATGTGTGCTACAGCAGCATTTGTTGTAGCACTGGTAGGCCCTTTGCATTGCAAACTCGCGTATGAAGTGTGTAAGTCTGAAATTCATACGTCTAATACGTCTTTGTCTGGGATACCATTAGCAGATGCACATGTAAAGCCAACGCCAGAAATAACCAAAGGAAGTGAGAATTTCCATTTGTGACACTTTTTTAACTGTAAATATTTTCGTTGTCTTCAATTGAACACTCTTCGATCTTCTGAACAGAAAACGGTATTCCGAGGGAGGCCTACTTGACTTCCGCCCAGGAAAGTTTAGACGTTTAATAGTAATTTTCCATACAAAGAATACAGCATAAACATTTATCCTTGACCCACACACACACTGTCATCTCATTAGAAAAATTGAATGAGAGGATGGACTACAGAGAGAAAACATTTCGCTCTGAAAAAAAGCTATTCCAAGCATGTGTAATTAGTAAAGCTAAATAGCAGGTGACGAGTATAGCCAATAGTCCCAGTTGTATTTACATACTGCATTTTCGATAACAAGGTAAAGTGGGTTTGTTTTGTGAGCGGCGGAATCACCACATTAGAACAGTGGCGTAGCAAGAAATTTATAACTGGGGCTAGAGCACATTTTGACGGGGTCAACCCAAGGTGCAACTGACATTTTACACATAACCTTGAAAATTCTGGGGTCTAGACCCAACCCCTACCCTCCCCCCCTCCGGGTATTCCAATGCATTAAAATGACAAAATTTGTTATGTGACCTCCATAAATTTCAAACTGAAAGAAAAAAATGGTATCAAAGAACATGGCAAAATTGGTGAAAGTAGGTCACAAATTAAAGGTCGTTACTACTAGTTGGTCATCACTACTAGTCTATAACAGCCAGAAGGGTAATGAGGGATATCTATGCAACCCACTGCTAATCGATTCCATGTTTAGCGCATCGAACAGTGTTCCACATGACGGTTCTTATAGAAAAGCCACCAGACAACCCGAAGGCGGGAATCAATCGATTCCGAAGGAACTTGAAAAACTAACTTCATACCAGGCTATTTCATCATGTCATCGACAGCGCCGCTCCAGCGAAAAAGAAAGACCGCTGTACCATTAGTAGACCACGCTACTGTACAGGATTACAAGCGATATCACATCTAAGAGAATACGAATGTTTCTACGTCGTTTTACACAAAGCTGGTAAGTTTTTTTTTATGACAGGTTATATACAGTCCCAACACCGACCACATTTGGTGATACATCGCGATATAGCCTACTTATAGATCACATGTGACCTTCTTAATGAACTGGGTGTCGAATCATCATAGTTTGTGTGGGCCGTGGGCCCTTTTGGGCTTCACTGTGTTCTATTATACATTATTCTGTTTACATATAGACGAATCTGGACAGCAAGTGATGGTCTGATTTCAGTCGGCCATAATTGGGGTCCATCACCTTTTAATCTTTCGATTCCCTTGCTTACCTCTATCATGGATTGTTGTACACTACCATACACCCCATACATTGTATTTAATTCCTTCAATTTCACTGAATGTGATGGTTTGAAAATCATGTAGACGATATATAAAGGCGATTCAAGGCTGATGGACCCCACTAATGGCTTGCGCACAGTCGCTTAAAACAAGCGTTAATCGGATTCGTCTATACGTCTTAGCATACCCATTTACCCTACGGTATATCAGCTGATTACACATATTGAGGGTGTCTATGACAGAGACGTTTTCTTAACAAAATTACTCTCTACAAATTGAGGGCTGCGAAAGGAGGGCTTCTTCAGCCCCCCCCCCCTGTAGGTGGGGTGAAAATGATTACTTGCTAAAAACCCTCACGATCACCTATCTTCCGGAGAAAAACTATAACTAAGCAAATGGTATAATTTTTCAAGTTCCACATCGTGATTTTTGTGGTCTGTCAGTTAGATTACTCGTTAATTTTAATGCCATAATTTCGTAAATACCCCACGAATGGTTTCCAGGCCCCCTACTTCTGGCGTCTGGGAATTGCGCCTGGTCCCAAAGCTGTAAGAGAGGACTTCGCTATCCTCATGGAGCCTTTAGTGCAGTCTTCCACTTCACCTACATTTAAAGGCAGTCATTCGTCACCCCAAACTACAGTTTCAGTATACGTATATCAAAACTCTCAATTGGTACAGCTCTTTGATTGGCATCATATTCAAACAATGCACCATAACTAAATTACACAGCATGGGCACTGAGAGTGTCTTGATTACACATTATGGACTTGTATGGCCACCGGGACAAGCCATGAAGCAATAAACAAGGATTGTGTCTGGATAAAGATGAGTTTTTGATAAATGTGGGAGGGGCTAGAAGTAAGTAGGTTGGGAGAATTGGAACTGTTTGGGATGATGAAAATATGCCTTTAACTCTGTTTGTCCTTTGACAAAATCTGGGCTTATAACGCCTATGTTGAAAAGTGTGTAAGAAAAGAAAATCTTAGGGAAACCAGGGAGCTGTTATGGAAAGGTCCTCTTCTACATTCGACTCACCGATTAGACGACGGACAGAAAGAATAACTGCCAGAAACTCATGGTGTATTTATGTATAAATGCCAACACATGTTTGGTCCAACACTACTGATCCTATTCATTCGTAGGCATTCCCATCAGATCAAATGCGATTACTTACGCAAAGCCCTTTTTGGAGCAAATCAAATGAATAAAGGTGAACAAACAAAATACCAACGATTTTAGAATTTTGTTTTTATAAACACAGCAGAGCTCCTGTTCTTTATCCCAAAGGATTGCGAGTGAGAGAATGAAACGACCCTGGACCAAATAGATCGGCTTCACTTGATGTATGCGTTCATTCCAACACTTCAAGTGTTTATTCGAAAACAAAAATGCAGTAACGTGTAAAACCATCGTTTGCGTTGTTTTGTGGAGCCTTACCACCGCTATCATAACTGTATTTCCGTAAATGAACCGGACCAATTATAAGGGCCCTGCTCTATTTAAAGGCCCAATACTCTCACCCCAGTTCAATCAGTTCCAACTTCTAATTCTCCTAAACTACTTACATAAGTCCCCCCTCAAGGCCATAACTGTCTAAACTCGTCTTCAACCAGATTCTATCTCAGTCTAATGATTCAGGGAAATACACAAGACCCCGAAGTGTAATCACTAAAACACTACCCTACATGCTGTGTAATATGTGACACAGTACTCTTCCATTTTTTTTAATTTGCTGTCAATCAAAAATGTGCCCGTTGAGAATTTCTGTAGACTAAGAAAACTAATGTAGTTAAGCTGAATATCTTTAATATTTATTAAACCTCTCGCTGTCTTAAAGTTTAATGTGGGACAAAAAGAACTTATGAAGCAGTGCTGCTACATGTGTATGCGTAGAAACTATTATTATGTATGCAACTGAGAGTAGTATACCAATACACACATAGTTGCCATAAAAGGGTCATGAGTTACCTTCATTATCGTCTTCGTAAGTTGCATAGTTCAGCCCCCCTTTCACCCTTCTACTCCTTGCAAGCCTCTCAAAGGCACTGACAACGCAGGAAGGGGTGCAAACTTCTTGTGGTCTTAGCATGAGATTTGATAAGTTTTGATTGGAGCATATTGCCTTGCGG
This sequence comes from Holothuria scabra, assembly GCA_037179385.1. NCBI lineage: Eukaryota > Metazoa > Echinodermata > Holothuroidea > Aspidochirotida > Holothuriidae > Holothuria > Holothuria scabra. The sequence continues at coordinate 6,187,695 of CM074187.1, read as the reverse complement.
TACGAAATTCGCCAACTTGACAAATCTAGGCTATATGGGCCCCTTTTTTTAACCAAGAATTATGAGAGGACATGTGGGTCACGGTAGAGATGTGCAGAGGGATATTATGCTCTTTTCTCATTTTTACCCGCCTAGCCTATCAGTTGCCAACATGGGCCCAGATATATCCCATGGATTTTACCCCTCAACCCCTAACCTGCTGGTTTATTCTAGCGACGATCAAGGTTCATTTATCCAGTTGCAAACGGGGCACTGGGTCCCATACGGGAATGTTACTGTGCACCTTACCCCACCCCCACCCTATCCCACCCACTTATGTTCACCACTCACCATGGCAGTTTTCCTACAGTTGTGTCACGTTGAATGACTTGACTTCATTTGTAATTCCGTCACACTAGATTATAAATCCGTACCATACCGTCCCAGGCTTTAAATGAAGAAAATCACGTGTTTGTTCTAACGGTTGAGAGAATACGCCGGGTAGTCTGGAATCGAAACCCAGCTCGAGTCACATGCTCAGCATAAGCAATGGCACAGAGAAAACAACCAAGTTACCCACAATTAACTGAAAAATAGAACCCCTCCGTATTGAACCAAACGGTTAGAAGTTGAGGCTTAACTGGGGTAAAACCCCTGACAAGCCAAACCTCATCCACATTTAAAACATTTACCGTAGATTTGAAGAGGTATGGTCACAAATTTCACAAGAATTCTCCAAGACTACTAAATTAAACAATTAGCCACCCATTGTCTGGCCTGCGTAGAGGATCGGTAGCTGCCGCCTGTCAAACTGTCTCCCTCCCCAACTTGACATTTCAAAACCATGAGCTCAACGAAAAATCTTGGTCTGCTCCGCGGGTACTAGATACGTCTCCCTGGTAGGAGTTCAAACAATAAGTAGTTATCGCGGTCAATAAGGTGCACAGCCAGACGGGGCGATTCACTAAGGGGATATTATTGACCATCGAAAGACTGTACAATACTGTTATGTACTTAGGTTAGAGTACGGGTACACTCTACGTACGAACAGATATTTTTCGACGGACGAGACAATCATTCGCAGTTAATCAAAGCTACACAGGTTTAACACAATTATTTACAAGGTTCTGTCTGAGTAAACACAGTCCTAAGCATGATGATCCGACTTAACGCACTTGCCTCTATATGGAAGTATATGGTTCTTTTTGATATCCCCTGAGCATGTTAAAGACCTATTGATTTAGGATTCCTGTGTATCATGATGAATAACTTCGTCAGACTATTGAGAAAGAACGTTGATTCATACCTATGACTGCATAAAAGGCAGGCTGCTATAGCAGCTGCTGTGTTTGCACTGAAATGATTGAGTTACAATAATACACAAACTATAAAGGAACACAAATGTTTTCAAGGTAGCGAAACGATAAAGGCGGAGACAAACTCACCAAGCCTCGTTAAAATCATTTTTTCTCTGTTCACCAAAAACGCCTCAACAGGATCTACCACACCTTGATCGTACTGGGGTTGAAGCTGGACTCCTCCATCGTCGTGGCCGGGCCCCATTGCTGGGCTTGAACGACCAGTTGTTAAAAAGAAAATATATTCAGAGTGAGGCCTGATTTCAGTTAGACATGGCCCCAAGCGAAAATTTCTAATACGATAAACATGTGGTACGTCATTGTTGGGCGAAAGCAGATTAATGGAAGAGATATTTCCAAAGGTTTTGTAGCCTTTGTATACTTCAGTAACCACAACATCTATTGGAAAAGTGCTGTCGGCTGTTGTCAGTTCGTCAAGTTTCCGGAGGACCGTTCCCTTCACAATAATATCTGAATTATCGGTTTTGTCGTTGATTGTCGGCTTTACATTGCACTGGCCATAGCACTCGCATAGCAACATCAGCGATATAAAGAGAGACAACAATTTTGCCATTATGATTTTTGATGGTGCACGATTCTTCCACATTTATGGTTTAGGAGGCTGGTCTGTCTACATCAAGGGACTTGCCTAAAATATTGAAAAGAAGCTCAACAAATTTTAGAACTACTGTATATACGAGATGGCTTCCTCCTAGTGTAGTAACGAGTATCAAAGAACAGAATGGTGTCTAGGACGCTGTCACACGGGTGACTGACAACATATTCATATGAAGAAAGATAGATGCTTTAGAATTAGGTACAGAGCTTCAATCTTAGGAGGCCTTTGTTGGACATGGCTTCAAAATTCCTGGTGTTTAAGGGAGTAACTTTCAATGAACAAATAATTGCATCCGATCAATATTTGCATTCTTTGCTGTAACTTTCGATGTACTTGACATTTAACTTCCCCTAAATTATATGCGGTGCCAAAAAGAAACTAAGGAAAGGCCGCAAAGTATATAATCCTGGTTAAGAATTCATTCCGTGGTACACTGTTTGGTTCGTTTTTCCATATTAAGATAAGTAATCCGTCTGAACTACATAAGACTCCCAAGGGTATCTGTACGCTTCCACGGTTCAAAGCTGATCCTTTTCTTGAAGAAATCGGTGCACTGACAGACTGACTTGTGGAGGTACGGTATACGGCGGTCTGCCGCGTTCAGTTCTGATCTCGCAAGTGAATCCGCAAACTTCAAACACACTGCATTTCAAAGGATAGAAGTTTTAGATGTGATGGCGCTGTTACAGACGTGCAGTCAGAGCACTCTATTTAGTAACTGCCCAGCAGACTCGGGACTCTTTTGAGCCTCAAATTTCATAGTTAGTGAAGCACTTAAAGACACATCACCTTTAACACAAATGGGCTTATATAATGTCAGCTACATAAAAAAGTTCAAATAAGGATGCAGTTCAAGTCCGGTTCCAACTGCCGGTTCAAATCAGTATGAAGTCCCCCCCCCCCCCCTAGGTCGTGTGTTACTCTACAAGAGGGGATTTAAGGAGGTCATTTTCTACAACCTCCCGACTACGCCTAAGGGTTCATAGTAGCATATTTATATATACCAATTTATTTCGTACAATGACACGCATAGGCGTACGGGGGTAATTTTCTATGAGGGGGAAAGAGCGTTTTTTGCAAGAATAATGTCACCGTTTTGTAATGACGTGTGGCTCATGGTTTGCCCGAATAGGCCAAATGCTTTCAAGTTTGCCCGAATTGGTAGGGCGAGTTCCCCCTCCCCCACCTGCACCTCGTCTCGTACGCCTATGATGACACGCTAGAAACTGCACGATAGATAGAAACTTGAAAGAATTAAGGGGTAGGCTCCAATTTTTTTGTCTAGTAACGTTACAGCCGGACTCAATAAACCCTATACTATCTGAGTTCAGTGCGTACGGTCATCATCAGGGCAGTTATGTGGGAATCAAGTCAGTTTCAGTGATTACGAATTGCTTCATGGTTGCAGCCACGTAGCCTAAGATGGATGGGTTAGTAGAGAGTCGTTTGAGCAAGGGAATACCTGGGATAAGCCTGGACTGGCCCGGGGTTGGTTAGATGGGAGTTTGATTGAAGTTGGACCTACTTTTCCTCGATGTGGCTCACTTGGCTTTGTTTCGCTACTCTATTGTTTATGCTGAGCACCAAGCACGATATGGTATTAGATTCCATTCTTTATGATAAGTCTTCAGTATGGCTCGTCTAGGAATCGAATTCCAGACCCCCCGGCTGAAAGTTGGATGTCACTTGTCAATGTAGTCGGGGGAAATTTTGGAACAGAGTACAAAATCATTAACTAGTAAGAAATGGTTCCCGGGCTGCATAGGCGGGATTACGGGGGGGGGGGGGGCACGGAGAGCACTTTCCCCCACTTTTTTTTTCCAGAACTTAGTTTTTTCACGCCTTAGTCATGTTGGTTTTGCTACAAAAATACAAACTGGAACTGACAGAGCTACGCGAGTTTAATCAAGTTGAATTACGTTTAAACAGGTCATACACTGCATTGAAACTAAATAAAAACAATACTCTTCCAATAAATGTCTCAACGCTGTTTTTTTTCCGACACACTTCGCGTGCACCCGTTTTAAATATGTCCGAATTCGGGTTTACTTTTTATAGAACACCTCTTCCACTGTCACTGAACCTTATCACCAGTGCCCGGGCCATGCACAGCTGCAGGTCTACCGTAACTAGTGAAAGGGGGAGGCAGGGGAGGCGGTTGTCTTCTGGTCCCCTTCTCTGTCCAAGTGCCCCAAGTTTTCTGAAAGGACGATGATCTTATTTGACCCTAATCTGGAGCTCCACTCTTTTTCGACTGCAGTGTAAAGGCCCCCACCCTTTCTCTAATTTCCATGAAATTCTCTATTGAGATGTCTCAAAAGCCCATTTTTCGGCGTGTTCTGCGCGTCCCATGATCCCATCACAGATAAGGACTCTAAAAAAATCACACGAAAAGGACTCTATAGGAAACCAACGGTACGTTTGTTTTTTCTTAGTACAAATATCATCAAGGGTCACCCTTACTCAGCTGTAGTGACAAGGGACCACACTTTTTCTAATTTTATTTCAATTTCACTATTGAGATGAAGTAAAAATTCATTTTTTCGGCGCGCTCCGCCTGCCCCTTACGGTAAAGGCTCTGTGAGAGTCACCTGAAAATGACAACATAGGAAACCAGAGTATATTTGTGCTTCAGTAAGAGTGTCTATAGGGGGCCACCGTTATTCAGCTAAGGTTAAAAGTGACCCATCCTTTCTCTAATTTTTATTCAGTTTCATTACTGAGATGTCTTAAACGATGAGTTTTTCGGCGCGCTTCGCGCGCCCCATCATAGACAAGGGCTGAATTCACATCACATGAAAAGCCCCCTAGCTCTCTAAAAAGAGGACCTTGGGGACCAAGGAGGTAGCCCCGGAACCTCAATTTAAAGAAATCCATTCTCCCTCCCCGCACCCTCTGCATTATCGATTCCGGCCGACTTGTTAAGTGCCCATCTTATGTTATTTGAAGTTTAAGATAAAATGCGTCATTTTATTGCCTTCCGGCAATTTCGTAAATACCTAGGGGCTTCCCGGGGCTTTGCCCCTGGACTCACGCCGTTAGGGGGAGCGTTTCGCGTTCATGCGGCGCCTTCGGGCTGTTTGGTAGTCTGCCGAATCCCCCCCTCCCCCAACTTTCAGAGATCAAATCCCGCCCCTGCCGGGCTGTGATGTGCCATTTTAGGTTCACACCACCACAATTGTCATAGTCAATTGGAGAAGGCTTTGTGTTAGCGTAAGGTAACGAACAACCAATATAAATATGAGGTCATGACCACTTTTGCCATGTCAAGGTCCACTCTCTACGTTTCCAATCGGTAAAAATATCTTCATTTTATTGAGTACCTCCTCCTGTGTTTCGTATACTAAAATAACACCCATTCCTTTGAGATTCTTTTGAGGGTGTTTGCAAAGATATGTGATGAAGGTATTAATCTTTTCTGATATGTTTTTGTTATGGAACAAACTCGGTGGCTCCTTCTGTCTCCATCCCCGAGTATGAGCCCGACTCTAGAAAATGCCGCGAATCATTAAAACGAACCCTGCCGAGCCAACTGTGATGGCGCGATTCAGGACGGTTTCTTGCTTTATTTTCTGCTTAGTAAATGCCATACAGATATTGCTATCACCTTTTCAAATTGAAAACGTCTCTTATGTCCATGGGAAACAAATACTGCAGCCTTAATAATGTCAGACAAAATACCCAAGTATCTCTAAAATCAATTGAAGCGTCTCGTCCATTCTTCCGGTGATATTCTTAAAACCATTCGCTGGATATTTGAAAGCGGGTGGCTTATACTTTTCTAGACTGTTGAAGATTTAATTTTCATTACTTCTTCTAAATGCCCAACTGAGACGCGTTTAAGTCAACCGTAAGATAAGATTCAAAGAGAATTAAAATTTTCAGGGATTTTACTTTGTATGATGAAGGATATCAGTCAAGGGTGAAAAGAATAGGCTAACATTTAAGGTATTCATCTGGGTGTTTGTTTGTTAGGGTGACTTGCTTGACTTCATCCGAAGCTGTTTTAGGTTCTTCCTAAATATTGACGTTTTTCTTTGATGAAGAAAATTATTTCACCCACTCAACACATCATGTGAGAAATTTTAGGGACATAGATGCCTGGATGAGTACATTTTAGTGAACATTTATGCTTCTGCTCTGATAGTACGGTACTGTTGTAGACCTTGCCGGGCAGAACGTCCCCAATTAGAATTTTCAGTCTTTGCCGTGCAATCATAACATTTTAACACATAGCGCCCAATTTAGGACCATCCGTAAACAGGGCCTTTCAACGCCTCCTAGCTCTTTTGAAGGTTGAGTGACGTTTTACCGGTGTCGAGTACATCGTGTCCTGTTAGTACATCATATTGTAAGATTAAAGGCGTGCAAAAAGGGTGTTCTTAATTGTAGATGCTTTCTCTATAATCCTCCCGACTCTATTGCAAAAAAAAAAAAAAAAAAACCGTTCGGCGAAACCAAACTGAAAACTGCTTCCCATAGAAGCTACGTTCAATGAAGGACAACACTTGATCAATCTCACCGCCCTCAGAACATTTTCGTGATTGGTCTTTCACGTATGGCTCCATTCTAAACTGAATGGATAGAACAGGTACACACATGATCTTAGCCAAAAGACCGAGAAGGGGGTAGGCCTACAAGAACACGCCTGTTTAATAGTATGAGTTACACATTTTGTAACTCGAAATACATGCAAACCCCAAATCCTAGAGTACAAATAGGGCCTACGAACACTAATACATTCTCGTGATTACGAATATACAGCCCCTGCCATGCCAACGAGTACCTTTGACCAAATACTATACTTGATATATGCAAACACAAAACATCAAATAAAACTTCTTTCAAAGATTCGTGTTCTTTTATGCTTTGGTATTGATCGACAAGCTGAGCGGTAAACCAATTTTATCACTTTCATAGGACTTAATTGGTAAGTTTTCACAATTGATTTGTTTTTATTTAATTCCTTAATCCGTTATTGTCATTTCATACTGTTTTGGTCCAGCAATTTTCATTACAGGCTAACACTTTGACCCCTAGAATTTTTGGTTCGATCCACACAGTTCTCCACAAAATCGGGCACGTTTCTGCAAAAAGTAGGTCGATCGCTCATCGGCGATTATATGTTTCAAGTGAAGCTCTCGTTAATTTGGCTCCGAGGGGCCATTGAGTAAACCAGTAGGAAACGTACCTGGGATCTGGTATTTCCGTCTGATCACAATATTGTCAATCTGATTATTTAGTTAGAAAGCAAAGATAGATTCAGAAATTGATTATGAAACAGTGTTTTACTTTTATGTCAAAGCCTGTCAACTTAAGATTGTTTATATTGCTAGAGGGGACCATAATGCCATTTAAGGAACTGCGACGAGTGAATCTCTGTTGACCGTTACACGATCAGAGACGCACCATCGAACCATGTTACGCTCGGACAACCTTAATTGTTCGTTTTCAGACGATTTTTAAGACGATAACGTTTGAAGGGATTTATGATTTCATCTGACCCATGTACTTACGAACTGAGATCCATTTTGATGTAGCCATAAAGGTTATAAAATCCAGTTTATGTAAGCGTTCAATTTGTCTTTCTTTCAAACACCCTAAAGAAGCAATCGAATGCAAAAAATTGGTGTTCACGATTTCAAAAAGTTTGGTAGTGAAAGAAACTGTAAAAAAAAAAAATATTTACAATAGATGCACCAGACATTCAACTGCTTGAAGTTAAAGGACTGATCCTCTCACCCCAAACACTAATAATTCTCTTTGCCTACTTACTTAAGCCCCTCCCACAACTGTTTAATATTCATCCTAATCCAAACACAACCTAGGTTTACTGCTTCAGAGTGAGTATATAAGACCCCAATTTTTAATCAAAAACACTCTCAGTACAGTACAGGCTGTGTAATATGATCTATGGTACTCTGCATTGTTTTAACTAGTTGCCAATCAACCAAGCTAAGCCAATTGAGAATTTCTGTTACCCCTTACAAGAACTGTAGTTTGGAGTGAGAGGATTGACCCTTTAAGTTAGGTTAGATTGAATTTTACGACCCAGCTTCTAACCAACTGGTTTGAGTCGAGCCGTTCGACAACTTGAGACCCTTTATCATATACCCCAACCAAGTGAGGGTGGGTTTGGTGATATCTCTCATTTTCACCAAGTCACATCCCATTGATATGCTTTATGTCGTAAAAATGTGCAACGAAAAAGTCAACGTCGTGTTAGTTTAGGTTTGCTATTTTATTCACATTTTGGTTATCTACAGTGACACATCTGCTTGAGTCTTAAAAATCTAACATTACGTGTTTTAATTTCACAGACCATTTTTAAGCGTGCCCAAATTCTTGTAAAGAGTTTCCCAGAAAAATGAAAAAGTATCATAGTCAGGGTGACATAAAATGAGAAATAAAATAGTTTTTCTAAAATCCGTGACACATTCCGGCAGCTTATACAAAACAATTGTTCTTGGGCTTTACTTCAGATTCCAACGCAACAACGCCAGAAATGGGGGCGAATATTCTTACAAACAGGAGCCCGAAAAACAAAACAGGTTTCTTATATTCAGGGTAACATGTTCATGAACTAGCAAAGAGGGTGCAAAAATCTGTACATCCAGTCCCAAAAATTTTGGAAGGGAAAAACAACCACAAGTTATCTTGTGACATCCCTCATATACCTACTCCTCTTCCAGGTTACTCGATTTTGTCTCCTTTTCACTCCGAACATGGACACATTTCACACCAAATGTAGCTACACCCCTTCAGCCCTTCACTTCATTGGAGAAATTTCTGATCATTCTGTACTTTTTACGAACGAGTGCGAAGTATAGTAGTCGCTTTATAGACTTGTTACAGTGTTTTTATTCCGTGCCTTGTTGGTTTTGTTACTTTGTAAGTGTTTGCAAATTAAAAGGCGTTGACCATGAAAACAGACAATTTATTTAAGGATGTCTCTGGTTTCATCACACGATGAGACATACTAGTTCAGGAAATTTCAATTACATGGTTCTTGGAACGACCAGGGAGCGACTATATGGGGTTCTCAGAAGCCCTTTCTATAGTTTTTGTCAACTGCCGTTCTTTATGACATGGTCGTCACTCATATGGTATCACTCATATGTAGTTTTCTACACGTCGATCTTGTAGCATAAACATTTCTGTTTCCCTCACCTCCCACAACTAATGTTTCACATGTATAAATTTTCAACACTGATATCCTTTTCTGAAATGCGCAAACCTCCTCATCATAACAAATTCACCATCTACTACCTGTTCGTATCAGGGAGTTGCTAAAATTTAGCAACTCTGTCAATATCACTAGAACCGTTAGACCGCCTTCATTCGCGAGTATGAATGCCTTGCATTCTGGTTCATTAGTCTTTCGGGTATGATTACATTTCGTGCAGAGACTCTTCTGCCCCAAACTAAAATGCTCCCGTACACCTTTGTCAGGAATAAACAGTCACATGTTCATAATTTCCCAAGGTTTGCGTTGTGGGTGGAATTTCACTAGATGGAGACATTGCGTGAGAAACTTGCTGAATGCAGGAGTTTCTCGCAACCAACTGTCCATGCTAGTAGGGGTAAATAACCTCCATTGAGCTGTATTTTCAAAAAACAGGGACGACTTTTAAAAAGAAATTTCCCCACTGGCTAACGACAGCTAAAAATCCTAACCTAATCTAGTTGCTATAGCAACTCCCTGCCCTAACAATCGATACAATCATACAATGTCAAAAGCCAATCAAGAAACACCTTGTTAAACAGTGCACATCTAAAAACAGTTCATTTCTCGTAGAAACTCGTCATGTTAAGGGTTTTCAAGTGCATTTCAGACAAACTTTATGACTGACACTGAAACTTGGGGCTGCTCCCACGGGTATAAAAGGGCAAGATGCCATTAGGAATATTTAAAAGCACGCATGCACCTGAACGTCGAGTAATCTGATGCTTGAAAATGTTCCAGAACATTTTGGTCTTTTGGAAAACTTAAGCCCGAATATTCTACCACTCCGGGCAAAGTGTTGCGCAAGGATATGGATGAGTCTCAGGTAAACCAATTAACTTTGTAATCTATTACGTGCAACAAAATGTATTCCCTTCTCAGATGTTCCCATCTCCTTAAACCCAACTTGGGGAAACATTCATTGAATATTTAAAAGAGATTTTAAACAATAACTAATTTGAAGCTGGCCAAAGTTAACCATTTTCAATTTAGGCCGCACTTAGGCCATAAATGTCACACCCTCCCTACTTCAACTTTACCAACTTTGGCAACCCAGCACGGGATGACAAAGTAAGGTTCTACTGGACTGCCCCCCTATTCAGGGATTTCGAAAAGCCTACAGCCCTAGTTAAGTGCAGTACTTTCAGTGTGTTTCAATTTTTTTAGTTCCGTCATTTTCTTTAATTCAGATGTAGGGCTCAATTCTTTTACAAAGGAAGTTAGTATGATATACGATGTGGTTTTTTCCGTTTTACACCTAAAATTCTAACATTATGATTAAATCCAGTGATGGCGGGTCAATGGATTGTTTTTTGTGTTCCAATGCTCGATGAGAGCACTTTACTACCGTTTAGATGTTTCGAGGTGTATGTTTTGTCAATGTGCTCTAAATTGTTGGTATCTTTTACCGATATATCATGCGGTAAGACATTTGGGGTTACTAGTGCCATTTTCGTGTTGGACCCCAGAAGGCACATACACACATGCGCGCATAATAAGTTCGTATAGATTCGCCTCGCATTACTGTCTAGATACATTACAAATTGTACCTCGCAAGCCGATTCGATCAACCTTCCTATCCAACAAATTATTATCTTCCCAGATGATCCAAACACTGTATATCACAACCTAGGCTACTTGAAAACGTTCCCAGTCACGTAAAATGAACTATTCATCTTTCCTGCTAAATGAAAATTGTTTCATCAACTTAAATAATAAATACAGTCATCACCATACTCCATCACAAAAATTAGTAATATAATTCTTTCCTAACGCCGAAAACGATTAAACCTTCAAATCTTTTGGCCAGATTAAAGGGAAATGAACTCAGTTTAGAGAATATCATGCCAAGTTATAGGTACTAGACTCAAAATTTACACGAAAAAAAAAAAAAACCGTTTGTAGGGACAAACTAAAACTTCAGCACTCGGTAACATTAAATCTGAAAATGTGTTTTTAATTAAATCTTTGTTGCTATGTTCTGTAATGTTAGTACTGTTTATCTTGACCGACTTCAACCGATTATGAGAATAATTGCTGTTTATGTGGCATTAATTGTGTTAAAACACTTCCGGCCTAGACTCTTAAGTTCGTGTTCAAATTACTTTTGCTAATCTACCGACGTGGGGTATCAAATTCCTTGACCTATTGTGCTTTTCAGAGTAGATGTACATGTTTCGACTGCTCATGTAATGTATTTGTTGAAAGTTGAATCTTTCATCCCTCACTATTTTTGTCTTTTGCCTCTTTTCTGTTCCTTTTTTATGTTCTTTTGCAGATTCACTTGTCTACGAAAGTAAGCCCGAACTTGGACCGTAAAACGAGTTTCCTAAAAAAGAACTCAAACTTATTTCAAGGAGGTTACGGTGCCTGAAGATTTCGGTGATAGGAGGGCGACACTTGAGAGTTCAGTCGGTGTAAGTTCGTCAGCGGCTCAGCGATTGCACACTGCAGTGCCTCATTTTTGAGGGATTTCAGACGACAAGTTATTAAAGCCGAGCAACCTCATTTATCGAAAACTCGTGCCAGTTAAACTGTATAATATATCCAGGAGGGTTTCACCAAATTAGTCTCGCACCAACAAGACTAGACCCGTAAAGCACACGTACGTGTAGCACGCCCTCAAATTTCCATAAATTACAAGGCAATAATTAGAAACATTGCGATACCCGAAGTAACTGAAGTAGCTAGCAACAACTTCCATCATGGGAAATCAACCGGCACTTGTTCGGTGGTTCTCGGCCCACCATCTTTCTTTTTCAGTGCATACTCTCTGTATTTGCAATTCCCTAATTTTAACTCTGTATTTGCAATTCCCTAATTTTAATTATGGTTACACTCCGTCATATAAATTCAGGAATGTCGCTTCTCAATCATGCAGTTACATAGGGTTTTACGGCTCAGTTTCTACAACCAATTGGTTTCAGTTGGGGCTGGCCTCGGCATTTTCCATCGTGCAATAGATATTTTTGTCCCTAATCTGTTGAATTCGTGGGAAATAACTCCCTATATTACTTTGAGTTTTAAGGCCTTTTAGTTATTACAGCCTAGTCCAGACCGTTTTGTATTTTGCATCTTTCATGCTTTTTTTTTTTTATTTTTTATTTTTTGCTGTATTTGATATAAAATTTGCAGAGAAAATGTACTGGAAACAACAGAGAATCAAAAAGTTTTTGCTCAGTCCTTTTTTGTGTGTATGCAAGAGGATTGTCCAGCAGTGTTTCATAATGGCCACCATTTTGATCATTTTTGCAAAACCTTGTAGTCTGTGGGCTTCGAGAGTTCACCATGCAAGTCCCCAAATTCTCCATGAGTGGGTATCATTTTCCTCAGGAGACCGTTCTTTGGTTTGAAAACATCTTCAGAAGTACTTTTAAGATAAGTCGGAGGATACGAGAAAGAGTTGGCCGAGTCGGCCGGAACTACATGTGTATAACATGTAGAGAAATTACGGAACTACATGTGTATAACATGTAGAGAAATTACAAGTGACTAGTGTTGTCGGCTGGCGAAGCAAACCGTTCGCTAAAGTTGACTCCACCTCTTACTAAGATAACATAATTTTCATACTTAGCCTATGTATTTAACTAGGTGCAAGGCTGTTGTGTTTGGGGATTTTAACTTTCCAGATATCGATTGGCATTCCTGTACTAGTGGGTTACATGGGAGGGATTTTCTTGAGGTTGTGACTGATGGTTTCTTTACCCAGCATGTTCTGTTTCCCACTCGTGAGGATAATTGTCTTGATTTGGTGTTAAGTACAGATGAGAACATGGTTAGAAATGTAGCTAATGGTGGTAAGATAGGGTCCAGTGACCATGACCTTATTTGTTTTGAGTTACATTGTTTCAGCAATCATGCTAGTAGTGACAAAAGAATTCTTGATTTCAGCAAGGCTAACTTTACTCGTGCTAAGGAGCTTTTAACCATAGATTGGGCGGCCCGTTTGTCTCACTTGGGTCCTGCTGAGGCATGGAGTGTTTTCCGGGATGTTGTTTCTGACACAACAAAGTTGTGTATCCCACTTAAGAAAGCTGTGGTTAGAAATAGGCCAATTTGGATTTCTAGAGAAGTTCTTAGAGCAACTAGGAAGAAACGTAAGTGTTGGCGTCGCTATAGGGCCAGTAAAAGTCCAGAAAACTTAGCAGCTTACAAGAAGCAGGAATTCTTAGTTAAAAATTTGGTAAATGGAACTAAAACTAGGTTTGAAAAGCAGTTGGCCAAGGAGGTTAAGATAAACCCCAAAACTTTTCATGCCTATGCGAGGTCTAAGCAGAAGCTTAAGGAGGGTGTGGGGCCTCTCAAAGGTGATGATAATACTTTGGTTAGTAACCATCAGGATATGGCTAATTTGTTAAATGACTATTTTGTATCTGTTTTTACCGAGGAAACATCTGTGTTGGGGACATGTAATGGTTCTGATGTCTCTTCTTCAATCAGTTATGTCATTTTATTCTCAGAGGAACAAGTTTGTAAAAAGTTAAAGAGTTTGAAAGCTAGTAAGGCCCCTGGGCCAGATGGGGTCCACCCAGCCATTTTACGTGAATGCTCCGAGATTTTGTCAGTTCCTCTTTCCATCATTTTTCAGAAGTGTCTGGATTCGAGTTTTGTTCCTACTGACTGGCGGGTAGCAAATGTTACTCCAATTTTTAAGAAGGGGGATCGAAGTAATCCTTGCAATTACAGGCCTGTCAGTTTAACCAGTGTTGTGTGCAAAGTTATGGAATCTTTGATTCAGGATAGTTTACTTAAAGACACAGTATCGTGGCGCGAAACGGGGGCGACATTTGGACAGCCTTCAAAAAAATTGTTATCCCACCCAAAATCCCGGATGTAGCCCATAGACACCGTATGATAACAGTTCATACGACTGCGTGGGATAGCGTACTGCTACATTTGCTTGTTTGTGTGAGCGTTAATTGGCGTAGTATCTGTGTTAATTTGTATGTAGCAGGGATTGTTTTCCTATTACCTGTGAGTACCTTGCTCAGTGACAACAGAGAGACCACTGGGAATTTTCCCAATATCTTGGGAATTTTCAAGTCTCTATCATTCTTTTCCTCCCCACTTTGAAAAAAGAAATATTGTGTGATTGTTTCTTTTTTTACTTTTTTAAGTCACTTATTAATTAGTTATGAAATATGTGAATAAGTTCTAATAAGAATGCCAAGGTGGCTAATTTGTATTAAATTTCCGGCTCAATTGTTTTGTGTTTTGATCATCAGTTTGACTGCTATGCTCTTACAGGCTATCATTACTGTAGTTCAACGTTGAGAGGCTATACGTTGTTATTCGAGACGTGATCTTGGGAATTTCTAAAAGACGAACTGACCTACTAGAAACCTGCATTGAACTTGAGAGATTGGTCGAAGCGAAGGGGCTAGTCTTATAGTCTTACGACAGCAAAATGTCTTCCTGTTCAGAACTTATGAAAGAAAAAATCGAAGGACAGCGTTTGCACACGTTGTCACGAGAAGGAGAAATCAAACGAGAAAAATACAGTAGCAAACGAAAGACGGAGTTCCCTTTCTCATTCTCACGCGGAATAGGCCCTACTGTACCTAACGTTAGCCTAGATCGCCGCAGAAAAAAGCAGGTTGATTGATTGGGGAATAACAAGTCTCTTGTTTATAACGGCGATTTTTGCGAAACATCATCTCACAGATCATGTTCAATGGTAAGTGAAATGTGTTTGTTCAGTTACTGATAGTAAAAAGTAAACAGGATTTAATTTTTCCGTCTCGTTAGTGATCCACATACCCATCCCACACGCGTGTTTAGCTTAAGTTATGTACGGTACAGAGTATGCATAGGCCTAACGTTAGGACAATTTTATTAGTAGCTATATGCCTAACTTAGTAAAGCTTTTGACGAACTAGCACAGGTTACAACAGAAGTGATCAGCACTACATTTACCACTCCATCAAAATCTTAACCCCAGAATAAGCCGCTACTCTTGAAAAATCTGACTAGCCTATGTCCTCAGTTTGCTCATATACATGCCCCAAATAGTTTACACTTATGATCTCTCAGAGGGCCTGGCACAGAGTTTTCACTTTCCCCAATATTGTCTTCTCAAAACTTCCTCATCAAGCATAGACCTACAATATGCTATCACTTAGATAATCCTAGGTGTTTCATTAGCCTACAGTCCACTTGACAATGAGTAAGTGCACAGCTTTGCTGGATCAGTAATTTGCCAAAGAGACTTGATGAGAACAACAGTTCTGTACTAAGCCTGAGCATGTTGGATTTACAGTATAATATAAATGAAGATTATCTGGAGCAATCAGGTGAGCAGGATAGAGGCGTCATTATCCAGTAATTGATTTCTGTAACTTTGCTTATGCTTGAGTGACAGCCAGCTGCATTGATACTAGTTATATGAATTGCAAAAAAAGGAAATGAAGGCTTTGATAAGCATTCATATATCATTCATGTGTGAATGCATTCCAACACATTAAAAAACTAATGAATGCATTCAAACAGTAACTGAAGGTTTGGTAGACTTGAAAGGAAATTATGAAGGCTTATTTTGAATGCAAGGAAGACTTCATTTGAGGAAGAAAATAAGCATTCCAACTCACTGACAGTCCTTTGAATGCTAAATGATACATTCAGAAGGCATAATGAATGCTTATTGAAAGCATTCAATAAGGATCTGATGAGGGTCCCCATTCCAAATGCCAGTAGTGGTTTGCCAGGTATGTGGTAAAAAAGAGTTGTAAGGCAACTGCCTTCCTAATGTATTGGTAAGGCCCCATATATAGGCCTAGGCTTTCAAGTACGTACATCATAAATTTCCCCCCATGTGTGGAACAATGCTATAGTATAGAAAGTTAACTACAGTAGGCCTTCATCAGTGGCCTAAGAAAACCTGGATCTGCAGATTTTGAGCTCAGTCGCAGATCAAGGATTTTGAGAAAGAGGGGAATTTACACACCGGTCGACAAACGTACCGGGGCATTGGGGGCGATCACCTCCAATAAAAATTTGAATTCTGCTTATATGCTCATATATACAATTTGGCATAAATAATTACCAAATATTCAACAATTGGTTGTACCTGTATGCAATTGAAAACTGATGCTGATCTCCTTCCCCTCAATCACCACCACCCCACAACCCCCTCCTCACAGGGAAATAAGAAATCTGCATTCTAAATTCAGTTCAAGCCAAAGTACTGTTGGCCTACTACCAGTAACCAGTTGGGCTACAGGAATTATTTTTCATGGTTGTCAGAATATCTGGGACAACAAAAAATTCCATATGGACAACCAGGTTGGTTGTCCCATGGACAACCATTTTCCTCTCGGACTGAAAAAGTATACTGCTGATTGACAAATTCTTTCACCTTTTTCCATAATAGTTTCATAACCATATTTCAGACTTGGAGTGTTCCTGTCTCTCAAACATCACATCTTTCTATTCTTCAAGACCAATAATACATGAACATGCTAGGAAAAGCCCACTTAGCTACTTTTCAAATTTGGTACCCATCATAGCAGGCACATGGCAGGAAAGATGGATTAAGAAAATTTCAATGCAGTATTGTGTGTGCATTGATCTATAAAGCTACTTAGGAAATGTCCAGTGACTAGCACAACAGAGGCATTGATTGTATTCTTTTATGATACTGAACACAAACGCAGAGATAGCTCTCAGGATTTATCTTTTTTTCTGCTTGGGTAATTCAAATTTTTCAAATGTGCTAAGGGAGTTTCCTCTCATGAACATCAAGGGCGGATCCAGCCCCTAGCTGAAGGAGGGGCAGTTTGAAAGAGGGGGCGCCAACATCATACAGGGGCCGCATACTCTTGAATTTGACCGACCTCATTTCTCAGACCAACTCCCATTGCCCCAGTTATATATAGCTATACGGTTCGAAATTCTGGGGACCTTTGTTTTTTTTACTTTTCGTGCAGTTTTTACTTTATTTTAAGGACTCAGGGGGCGCATTTTACTTGAATTGAGGGGCGCTAGACTGGTCATAGGGAGGCAGTTGACCCTAGTTGCCCCCCCCCCCCCGATCCGCCCTTGATGAACATAATTATAGCCTTCTGTTTTGTAATTAAGTGAAAAATATTTTGGACAACCAAATTTCCTTCTGGACCAAAATGAGTGAAATGGTAGCCCCACGACAACACTAAATGTTTTAAAAATGGAGGCCTGGGCTATGAGTGGTAGTGTAAGGTAGGCTTAGCATAGTATAGCTGCTGTACCTGTACATACAGTATTAAAAGTTGTTTTCCCCAAGATCTAGGCAGGAATGGCATAAAAATGCTATTTCTGGGTTAAGTTTCGAACCAAGTAGTTCAAGTCAAGCTAGTCTTGACCTTTTTTTCTGTTTTGGTTCACAGGCTTGTTTTCCCTACTCCATTGCTTTTGCAGGCACAATGACAGTAGCTACATTTTTAAAGTCTTCAGTGAGACCGGGCTGGGAATCTGTACGTTGAGTGTACATGAAATGCCAAATGCAATAAAAATTAGTGCCCGAGCAAAATTTATGTCCTCGGTTATTGACAGTTGCATTACTAAATATTTTCATTGGGAGAGGGAAAGTGCTGAAATGGTGGGCCAAAGAAAATGCTCCTACTGTATATTGAGTGCCACTATTGACCAGCACATTGCATACAGAGAACACTTTGCCTAAAATGTGTTTCAGATTGCATAAAATGGTACTTCCCAGCTGTTGTTTTTACTACTAAAAAGTGCTGCTTTCAAGAGGGTTTGTGAAGTTCTTACACATTTTGCCCAATATACTTTTTACATAAGGGGGGTATACAAGAGCCACTGCTGATGCCACTGGTAATCGGTATAGGTTGATTTAAAATTCCTTTAGACAGAATAGATTGCAATCCCCCCGCCCCCTTGTCCCTTTCTGTTTTAATGGGGCCTATTGTTCACATCATCATCAGTCATCATTATTATGACTCTTATAACAACCAATTTTGACACCACCCCTTAATCATTGAGGGACATGTGATTTGAAATCATGGAAGTCTGCACTCTTCCCTAAGATAAAATACTGTTTCATTGCAAGTGGTCTTGATTTACTTTTCAGGTGTTCTTCAAAGTACTGTACATGCAGTGGGCCACACAGACAGAGCCAAGTGAATGACCAACCTCACTTCAGTTGCTAGCTGTTACACCCATAGGTGAGTGAAAATAACTGCAGGATGTATTAAAACAAGTCTTTCAAGGTAAAGTTGAATCTCATCTTTGCCATCTAGAAACTTTATATCTATATTTACTAAAATATTGCACAGTTTATGAGCATTGTTAGGCCTTATCCAATATCTTGTTTGATAATGATGCAGATCGAGTTGCAGTATCAATTAATTGTCCACAAAGCCTGAGTGAATATTATTTTCTCCCAATTGCACAATATACCCACTATGGTAATGTTTTGACATTGCCAACATTTTCAGAATTATAATTGTAATGTGCTTGATTAGTTTACCTTAACAAATTGGGCTAGTTGCTATATTGATATGATGTGCTCCCTTCCTTGAAGAAAAGAGCATTCACCCTAGTATACAGTACAGAAGTGTACAGTACTGTAGTTAGACTGCCCTGTTTCATGATTGGCTATAGATTCAAGTGACAATATTCTTTCCTGAAATGTGCAATTTACTTAATTGCTTGGTTGCCTGAAATATCCAATATTATGGAATGAGAAGAAAATTGTGAGATACCTCCTTAAAAACAAGCCTTGCCCTATTATCAAGTTTACAGTAGTTAGAAGTGTGTTTATAATAATTGAAAATCATCCATACAGTTCATCCTGTGCTGCAAACTTGCATCACCAGCTGTAAATATGATATTCCATTGAATTGCAGCATTGACATCTACTCCTGTCAAGGGCCACTATGACAGTATATTAGAGCCAGTTTGTCCCTCATCAGCAACTACAGGTAATTATGGAAGCCAAACACAGGGAGGATTGCAAATGGCTGTTCAACTTAAAACCAATAGGTATTGCCCAAGACTAGCTGCACTTTCATTGAGTTCAGACAAACATCATACATGTCCTATACGCACGATTCCCTTATACAACATGTATTACACAGACGGTGTGTTTGGTCTAACGGTACTACGGTAGAGCATCCACCTCTCACGCAGAAGGCTCACTTCCCAGGTCGAGTCATACCAAAGACTCTAACAAAGGAACCTACTGCCATTTTGCATGATCGCTGCTCTGTATAAGCAGTGGGGTAGGGAAAACAAGCCAGTGAGCCACAACTGGAAAACAGGCAGTGGCCGGTTCGACTTGAACCAATAGGTTGGAAACTGGGCAGTAAAACTCCATCTAACTACAACATGTTTTACAGCCAGGCTGGAAAAAATATTTATTTTCCAGGAAGGGAGTTGCATTATTTCCCAGGAAGAGAGAAAAATTTTCCACAATTCTCCCTGCATTTTCATGAAAAGGGAAATTTTCTTCCAAATTGTCTGGGAAGGAGCTTCTCAGCTTCACAACTCTTTTCACCCATGATTATAGCATTGTAGTACGTGCTGTAATAAGTCACAACATCCGGCATGGTGCCATGCAGTCTCTTTCCAAGGGAATGATGAAATCCTTCATAATACTGTAGGCACAAGCAACCCAAATCTGTGGCCAAAACCCAGAGATTTGTCTGGGAATTATTTTGAATAAAATGTCATGAAAGAAAAATTGGATTTTAAATTCAATGTTGATTTGGGTTTGAATATTAAATTTCAAGTTTTGTGATTTTTAAAGAACAATTGCATTTCCTTCAAGAATTAGAAGGAAGTACACAACTGGAATGTTACTTGTCACTTTCTGGACAATAAATAGCATACCCATCTATGCGCCCTTGAAAAAGAATGGAAAATGTTTCCTAAAATGTTTCCCATATACAGCGGGGACCATCCATCATAACTGGGAGATGAATCCCTGTCCCACCTCACTCCCCTTAGCACCTCTCTGGCACTCCTGGTTTACTGAACACTTATGGCAAAATAAATTGCCCAAAACACAAAGGGTCATTCAAGATTTAAGCATGGAGTACGTTGTTTGGCCCTCTACCTAAACAAAAGGGATGGGGGTATTGGATGACAGTCTTCCCATGTCTTTCTGCAATGGAAGTGTGATGTCTTTGTCACAGTGTGGGAGGGGGTGCTATATTTACTGTAATTGTTCATAAATTTCTAAAGCTTTGACTATTTTCATGACAGTAAGCATTTCTTCTGAAGTACAGTACCGTAGCTTGTCTGTCAGATATGCATCTCTCTTCTACTCACAGTAGTTATATTTCCTTTTATTTTATAACCTAGCTAGGCTACTCTCATCATTTCAAAATGGATTTATGAAGTCAGAAGTCCGATGTGTTTTTATTATTACTTATTTTATCTATTAATCCAACAATATATACTACCCAATCTGTTTCTTTGGGTGTTAATTCTGAAAATGCAAGTTTTTTTCTAGTGATAACTGATTGACCACTTTCAAATGCAGTCACATGCTTGCAAAACATATACCTGCTTTCCAACGTGCTTTTGAAATGTAGGATATTAACATCAAAAAGCTGACCAGGAAAGGAAAAAATCCTTTGTTAAACAGAATTTGTTTTGTAATTTTTTAATGTGCTTTATAGGCTCAGTCCTGGCAGATCTGCAATCACTGGGTCTTCCCATTTTAACCATACTACTCCAAGGTACATGACTGCTGTTGTCATTTTTCCACATTGAAAGGCAAAAGCAGTCATCCCAAACTTACTGTATTCGAAGCAATTAAGGCTAAAGCTCACAATTTTTTTTCACTTTTCTTAATTTCTTAAAAGTATCTTTAATAATTTTTTAGGACTTCAATATTACATATTCTAGGAAAACCAAGCAGGACTCCCCCCAAAATGGCACATGACCGTGAAGAGCCAATCATGAAACAGGAGAGTCTACTACACTACTTCAAGTTTGGGAGACTGCTCTTGCCCTTTAAGCTTTTCATTAATCATGCTTTGATATCAAAGGGCAGAAAAGAGGATCTGAGATTTCCCTAGATTGAAACAGTATCATGAAACTGCATGGTAGGAACATTCACCATTTGCATTTGGCATGAACACATTCCATGGATAAAAAATACCTTTACCCAAGTTGCAAATTTTTTGCAATTTGTCAGTTTGTTAGTTTTTTTCTTCATTCATCTTCAAAATATGATGTAAAGGATAAAATATAGTTTTCAAACTTTGCTAATTGCTCCATTATTATTGCCTGCTTGGACAAGAGGTGACCTGAAGTACAGGTCTAAGTGCAGTACAATCTATTTTGTCAACAGTTCAGTTAAAGATTTCCTGGATTGCCACAAAGAAAATGACACTGATGAGGCAGAGGCAGACAACATAATGTGGGAGGAAGCAGTCAAGTCTAAACATGAAAGTAGACTATCTAGGTAAATTCACTATGCATTTGTTTCAGTTTCTTTGAAAAGAGAATCCTTGTACCTGATGGAAAATATCAAGTTTTTGTTATATCTTTTGAATTTCCATTTTGATCTGGATTCAGCTCACAATATTTCCGGAATGCTAGTATTGCCTATTCCCAGTTCCAAGACCCACTGACAGTAATACCAAACTCACCTCTGAAGCTCTGGCCTTGTCCAGTTTATCAAGTTTTGGCACCACAAGTTTGAAAGAAATCTTTTATGAGTTGCTCTCTCTTCAAGAAAGTGAGAAATATGAGAACAATTTCATCTTTTGGAATTTGTGACAAGGAGAATAAAGAAAAAAAATTATAAGTGTTTTTCATACATTTCTAGTTCCAGCTGAGCCTGCTAATTACATTTAATTTGAAGAAGTACCAATGCAGATTACTAAGCAATCCAGAAAAATTTCAAGTAAGCAAGGAAACAAAACTCAGACAGAGCAAAAATATTTCTGTGGGCATTTCATATATTATTCTGTTTTTTTTTTGGCACAGGAGGACCAGCCCAAGGATCCACCCAAAGTTGTCAAGTTCACCTGTGCATATGCTAGTCATGTGCAGTGTCACGTTCAACTGGACTGAAGATTCAAAATCTCAGCTACAATTGGGGTGGGGTAAAGGCACCTGGTTGATACTTCCCAACCAGGATGGATTTATGCATGATTTTGAGTAACCTGGCAGAACCCAGAAAAAACCACATCAATACTGGAAAGATTGCTTACCTTGCTTGCCATTTAATGGTTTACATCACAAAAGCAATTTTTATTGGCCAAATCTGTTTTGTGTATGAAGTTTTGTGAATAGGAAGATGGTGTGATACCTGAACAGTATTGCCAACCAGCTTGTAACTGTATTGAAGCCTTTCATTTATATGTTATAACATCAGCTATACCTGAAACTTTAGGTCTGAATTTTATTCCAGCTACTAAACAGCATGAAAGAAATAATGGGACTATCATATCATGCACAATAAAGACAACAAGAATATAGGAACAATTTTTGATACACTCAGTGGAGCATGTGTCTTTTGTAAGTTTCAAATGAATCATAAGTTGAAGCAGGGTTCCTACATTTCTGGAAACTAAATTTTCACTTTTCCAGGACCAAATATTAAAAAGAATTTGCAGAACTTTTTTTTTTTCTTTTTTTTTTTGGGGGGGGAGCTGTTACATCAAATTATGGAAATTTGTGAAAATTTCCAGGAATTTTTCATGACTTGGTTAACACAACTTTTGAATTGGAAAACTTTTGCAGGCCCTGGAAAATATTTTTTCAAATTTCATGACTTTTAGGTTTTCAATGATGGCAGGAATCCTTCTAAAGGTGTTTAAGTCATTTGTTTAATAGAGACATTGGTATGCCAAAGGAAGTGGAAGTTTGAAACTGCATGTTCAGGATATTCAGATTGATAATTATAGATTATTTATTTGTAGTAACTGTACTGTGTAAGAAATAGCCATGCATCATCCTGATCTGTGATATCAAATTCAAGAATGCAGAGTGGCTCATATTCTGACAGAGAGTGCAGTATGATTCAACAGGGTTTTGTGTGCTCACTTTGATGATATACCCTTCAAACAGTAGACCAGGATTGTGTCTGCGCAATGAAAAGTTTTAAACAGCTGTGGGTGGGTAGAATTAAAAAGGTTGAGAGAATGTATGAAATAGTGAGAGGACTTGGCCTAGCTTGAATATTCTACCTCCAGAAGTAGACCCTAATTCACATTAAAAGATATCCTGTAAAAAATGTTTCAAATAAATTTATGTTTAATACGGTGAAGTAGAATTTTGTGATAAAATTTTTAAATCAATTCTTCAGATGCTCAAAATATATGCAATTAAAGTTTTCAGATTTTTAATCCAATTTTTGTGAACTTGGAGCAAGCTTGTGTTACATATCCTACATTTGCACTGATCAAATGTGTTTTCTTAAACTTCTTGTGCAAATGATCGAAATATTTCTTTTCTTAGATTTGAATATGCCATGAGCAAGGGTGCCAGTGGAAAAACCAGCAAAATGGGAAGCTCTTTGCCAAGAATTGTAGTAAATTTGGAAGATTATTTTTTTTTTTTTAAGTAGATGAACATTTAATTTCCAGTGTAAATTTTATTTGTGCTAAAAATACACATTTCTAGCTATCTTCATGTTTGGAGCACTAGCCATGGTTAGTGGGACACAATTTTCCACTCTTGAAATTTTCTATGAATGGGTTAAACCAAATCCCTGTGTTTCATTTTTGAATAAGAGCAAATGTAAAATCAGGACTTGATACTGTAAGCATTGCCCATCTGTGCTGAAACATTGATATCACTCCTTGAACAGTACTTCCTTCAGGTTCAGTACTTCATGACTGCTTTGGGTCTGTGTTGCCACGTTCATGTACCTTATGCCAACATCCCAAGGACCAAATATGAGTTGAATAAAACTTTTGATTACATTTACTTCAAGAATTTAGCAATCCATGAGGTCTCTTTTATCAGCTCTCTTCCACTAATTTTGTTTAATCCTACACCTGATCAACAAGCTTTTATATGTGATATTGTGCAGTACTTTATGTGCCATCACCTGAGTGCCATTTAGAAACCAGCCTGGTATTAAATGGTGCATGCTGGTGCATGCATGGTGCCTCTTAAATTAGAGACTGTGGCACTGCTTCGATGGGTCTCATATATGTCCTAGCATCCATCATTGTTTACTCTTAGTTAGGAGGGATGATGCAGAATTAAGTTGTTGTCATAAGCAGGAGAAAATATATTTGTGCAAATTGCATGCATACAGTATGTGCACTTGCTTACTGTACAAACAGCACTGCTACACTTGAAGGGAATGTACTGAGAATATCCACAAAGATAGTTAGGAACATATAGCACTTTATTTACATGAAGATCAGTACCAATTGGTTAAATTTTGATATGAATTGAAACAATTACTCCACTCTTATTGATCAATGTTTTTGGGGTACGGGTAGTTGTGTACTCAATCAATATCATAAAAAAGCCTTCTAGATGCATGGGAAGCTAGACAGCAAGGGTTACCCAAATTCTTTTTTCTAAAAGCCTCTAGCTCCAATATTCATGGGTGGGGGTGGTGGGTGGGGGTATGGGATAGGAATGAAACCTTGCACACACAAGCTCTGAGGTGTTTGAATTCTCCATGGACCCCTGTGCATTGTCCACCCAGGTCCACCCTACTGCTACGTAGAAGTCCCCAATGAGAATGAAGTTGTGTGTAATTGTAGACTTTTGAAACTCAATTCAGCTTTGCTGAACTTCTACTGCAAAGGTGCACTAGGCTGGTGTTCTTGTTCAAATCGGAGAAGGTACTAGCGTGTGTAGAACACAGCTTTTTAAAATAGGGCTTCATTGTGATCTGAAAACTATGTAAAAACTTGCTGCCCTTCAGAAAAAGTGGAATGTGATCTATTGAAAGTTTGACTATACATTTTCTACGGATGGATTTTGTAAAAGTCAATTGACAGAAATATTACATAAAAGAAAAGATGAAAATCAGGTAGAGTACCATATTCTTACTGGAATCTTGTACCAGCTGTTTCACTTTATTGTTTTACACTTAAAATTTCCCATCAACATGCCATAACACATTTCTTGATCAACAAGCATGACAGTGGAAAGCACTTATTTTTTTACAATAGTAGACACTATGACTAATTCCCAAACAAAACATAAGTCTTCTATTTTGCATGTTGTTTTGAATTCACTTCAAAAATGATACAAAAACTTTTTTTTCTAAAAAAAGTTTATATTTCAAGTGATATGAAAACTACTACCATCTTTGTAAATGAAGTTTTTAAAATGTAGGAATCCGAGGCTTTCATGCAACTTTCATGATATATCTTGCATCATAGTTTGGGTCTACAAGTTCATTTTTTGTCACTGATATCATGACATGAAATTCCCATCTCAATGTACTTCTGGGTGGCCTTTCCACTCCTATACTTGCACTCCTGTCACTGTATCCTAACATGATGACACCGGCTGTCTTCCCCAGTCTCGGAATATTGCATTAAGTATTGACAGTCATACGAAGCAAGTTTGAATAGTTGAATTCTCTAGGCAATCAGCTTGCAGTGGATATGTAGTTCTCAAAACCACCATACAGACCTGGCCTGCACTTTCTTCTTTAAAGAGAAGACATCAATTTTCCTTCCAGCCTTAACAAGAAGATAATGGTAGGTTCCCATGCATGACTTCTGCCATATAGTAGGTATTGTAGGTGATTTTTTTTTTCCAGAAAGTTGATGCAGTTCCTGTAGTGCTAGTGCCTTCAAGGATACAAAGAAGAGCATAATATAAATAAGTAATATGTCACATGTAGTAACAACCTTTTAGTTTGAGTAAACTGTTAAAAATGTTGTACTCTCGAAGGTTAGATTACTCTGGTATGATATTTTACTTACTTCATGCTATGTACACATAGCCATATTGAAGGTTCTTGTGACAGGCAGAGGCTACTGAGCTGTTACATGACTGAGACAGGCCTGGATTAATATGATGTTTATTTCATATGATGTTAATTAAAATGCAAAATAGTTAGCATATGAAACATGAGAGATGTACGCTAGCTTGTGAAGGGAATCTGTTTCAAAAAATATGGATACTCATGTGGATTAGTTATGAGAGAGTAACCTTTGTAATAAGTGACTGCTCTTCCATTGACCAATTCAGAAGAAGCAGTAGGGAGCTAATGCTTTCATTACAACAGGCAGTTGCATGCACTGCAATTGTTCTGTTTTATTAAACATGACAGCTACTTGACAGGGTTAGTCTCTTAGCAACAAAAGTTTGTGTGCTTTTTGAGGAGCTAAAGATGTTAGCCATTTTACCAGAACTGGCTGGAACCATCTGGAATGAAGAGATTCACCCTTTAAAGAAGCCTAGCAGTGGCACACATAATTTGGACGAAAAACTTTGTCATGTGGCATAGCTATATTTTTTCCTAATTTGGAGGGTAGGGGGGGAGGGGGGGGCTTTATATGATTGATAGACTTATATTCAGTTACACTTCAGGTATCAGTGGAGAGAAGTTCTAATTGCCACCCCATTCCTAGCTAGTTAACAGGGCTGCATGTGTATTCTGTTACATGTAGAGAATTTCATCAGGCCATTTATCTTCCGTAATTTTGTTGAAGTACGTCATTGTATATACTTGAGTGGTGAAACAAATATATGAAATGAAATGAAATATACCTGTTTGAGGAGCTATTTAATACCCTGATGTTTTAAAATGAGGTTAGGTAATGGATTATAGAAGCACCCTGAAAAGTCTTGAAATCTTTGGTCTAGTAAACTAAGTTCTCCTGAGGTTGGGTGTGGAAGGACTGTTTCAGACAACCATTCATGGCCAGACTATCCCTAGATGCAATTTGCTGTCACATGTCAATAAAGCATTCAGTGGAAATTGTTGGCATTATTACAACAGTACTGAGCTGGTTGGATTACATTCTTATCCTTTGAACATGGTCAGTCCAATTTATTTCTAATCATACTGTATATAATGCTTTCATCAAGCAAACCCTTCCTAAACTTTTGTGCACCACATAACTAGTCTTTTTTGATTTTGTCCTAATTTAGGGGGTGAAAAGCCAATTGCTGAGCTAGCTAGGCCATCATATGTGATCAGAGTGTAGTCTGAAATCTGTCAATTCACACAAGTCTTTCTAATTGTGGGATATATATTACTAAAACACTATGTAACTCAATTGTAGCACAAAGAGTGTTGTGCTTGAAGTAATTTCATACTGGCAATGACTAAAGTTTTGTCCCTTTCACAGCTGTTTATGATATATCAGCCTTAATTTGAAGGTGTATCCCAGTAGAAACTACTGCAGCATTAATTATACACTCAGTAAAACAACAAGGATCCACATGCAACGTGATGGTGGTTGAATTTGTTTCTTTCTGTATTTTATCGGACCTTGGGAATTTGTGCCCATAATCTTGGGAAATTTCTCCCTTGTTCAATTTTGTATGGCATATACACGTAAGTAATACTACACATCGCCAAGCAAAGGATTTTTCGCAGAATTACTGTCAATGTCTACTAATTGCCATCGTATTTGTTCTTACCTCTTTTCCTTACCTTCTCGCAGCTTTAAACATCACAAATTACTCGTTAATTAAAGCTGATAAAGCGTTCCCTGGATGTCGTGCCGTCAATCTCATGTTAATTTTGGGAAAAGTTGCCCTCGCCGACTTCTCTTGTTATTGCTGACGATTGTTCGTTGTATGTGGTATTTGCAAATGTCTTGCAGAAATCCACATCACCCGAATGAGTACCGTCTACTACTTCCATGCTTCAACTTCCCTCCGTCGATTGCACGAACATTTTTCACGGCTAAGGATGGTGATGGCGCTGTAACAGTTTTTGATGCGCGAAGGAGAAAAGAACAATTCTAAAAAGATGCTGCCGCCCCCGTTTCGCTCCACGATACAGTGTCTTTAAGTATCTTTGTCACAGCATGGTTTCCTGCCAAGCAGATCTTGTGTTACTAACTTACTGAGCTTTCTTGAAGATGTCTCTTCATCTCTTGATTCTGGGTATGGCGTTGATGTCATTTACCTTGACTTTTCAAAGGCTTTTGATAAAGTTCCATTAGGTAGGCTAATGGTTAAACTGCATAGGTTACGGGTTCAGGGCAATTGTGCTGATTGGATAAATTCGTGGCTTCATGGTAGATCTCAGAGAGTTGCTGTCAATGGCAACTTCTCCTCTTGGAAAGAAGTCACAAGTGGAGTACCACAGGGTTCTGTCCTTGGCCCACTTCTTTTCTTAATTTTCATCAATGATATTGATAGTTCTCTTACATCTCGTATAAGTAAGTTTGCAGATGATACTAAGCTTTATAGGAAAATTAGCATTTTGGATGATGCCTTACTGCTGCAGAAAGATCTGGATAGGTTATTTTCTTGGTCTCAGACCTGGCAAATGTCTTTTAATGCAGATAAGTGTAAGGTCCTTCATTTTGGTCCCAAAAGTTTTAGCTATGATTATAACATGAATGGTTGTGTTTTAAGTAATGTCACCTCTGAGAAAGATGTGGGTGTTGTAATTACTGGGGACTTAAAGTCATCAAAGCAGTGTGCAGCCACTGCTGTAAAGGCTAATAGAGTGCTTGGATTGATCAAGAGGAATTTCATCAGTTTTAGTAAGGATATTGTACTTAATTTGTATAAGCAGTTGGTAAGACCCCATCTTGACTATGCAGCTCAGGCTTGGAGTCCCTTCTATGAAAAGGACAAGTTTGTTTTAGAGCAGGTTCAGAGGAGAGCCACTCGCCTCATTCCTGAGGTGAGAAATTTGCCCTATCATGCTAGGCTTAAACATCTTGGGCTTACCACCTTGGAGCTGAGAAGGATTAGGGGAGACATGCTCCAGGTTTTCAAGTTCCTTTGTGAAAGAAATCCCCTGCTGACTTGTAGTTATTTAAGGGTTCAAGGTAATTCTCGGGTGCGTGGGCATTGTAAAAACTTGAAAAGCCTTTTGCAAGGCTTGACATTAGGAAGTTTAGTTTCTCCCATAGAGTTGTCAACGAGTGGAATTGTCTACCAGATTGGGTAGTTAACTCCCCCTCAGTTCACTGCTTTAAGGTTAACATTGACAGGTTTTTCCATGGCTGTGGTAGAATCTGATTGTTTGGGGCTGTAGTCAAGCTTTGGTGGTTTGACTTTTGATTAGGGCTTGGTCTTCAGGGCATCTTATGGGGCCTTAGCCCTCCTTTGCCCTTCAACCTGTTATGTTATGTTAAATCAGAAATTATGCTGTAAAACTGTCAACATTTGATGATTTTGATGGAGTTGTGGCTACTTTCTAGATTTTGCAATGCCTTTTCCTTGAATACCCAATTTTGTGGTTTTTGTATCACCAGACTGAAAAATTTTACTCTGCACCAATGTGCTAGTACAAACCACCTTGATTTAAACCAAATACGCGGTTTAAATATGCTGTGATTAATTACAACTTGGTACAGCAAGCCCAAGAGCAGCCAGATTAATGGTACATTTTGTCACAAAGGCGGCACTTTTTGGACAGTTTTAAATAATTTTGCCCACTTTGCATCAGTCTATACATTCTTATACACACTTCAAAAGGATTATATGTAACTGGTGTACACCACACTCCTCACACTTTCCCTTTTCTCTACAGATACCGATCTAGACCACTGTTTGATACTTGTTTGTACATAGAGGAGGCCGTCTACGCTATTTAAGCACCCATGGTCAAAACCTTATTTTTTGCTGCATAAAAGTGTTCAACCACCCATACATATGCAACATACTCTGTAATGTAATACATCATGATCTTGCAGAAGACAATTTCAAAGGTACAGACAAGATCAGGGCCACCCAAATTTATCTAGTTGACCTGTCTATTCTACCTACACTTACACACCCCAGATTACCCCTTACACACCCATTCTTACACAGTACAACCCATCTCTACACCACCCTACCCAACCTTACACATACTAAACCATTACACACCCACCAAATCTTACCCAACCAACCCATCCGTACTTGTCCCAACTTAAGCTCACACACCTCGACCCACTATTACACAAACCTGACTCACCCTTACACACCCAACGAGCCTAGCCTAATATACCCAAACCTTACCTTACAACCCCAAGCCACCAGTACACACCAACCAACCCTTACAAACCTAACTCACCCTTTCACACCCACCCAAGCCTCTACCAAGCCTAATGTGGATAATGCAGAATTAAGAATAAACTAGAAAAAAGCATGGGCATGGGATTTTCAATAGCTCAAAAAACTGTTCTCCTTTCTCCCAAATAGTTTTTATCCCCAATGAGTACAACTTTGTTTTGACAATTGGTGAATTGGTATAAATTCATGGAAGTTGGTACAAACTAGATATATTATGTCACTTGCAACTCTTCGAGCTGCAAGTATTTGCTCCATCCTTGCAAAATCAGCTTTTGTGTAGTTTTTTTTGGTTTACTTTATTGGTTGTTAGTTTGACAATAGTTAGTTGAATGAGGTGTTACGGCTCAGTTTCTAACTTATTGGTTAAAACCAGACCCGTCGCAGTCTATAAAAAGAATCCAAACAATTAGTTGGTCAATCCATAATAAGAGAATGTTAACCATGATATACAGCAACAGATATAAAATGACAAGTGAAAGAAACAAATGATGAAAGATATGTGTATTTAGATATACAATGCTTTACAGAATGCACTATCACTTACTAGCTCTGAAATGTTTTAAATCCTTTTCAGGTTAATCATTTGCTTTTCTTATTTTGGGGAAAAATCAAGTAACCTAACCGTCGTCATCACTATCACTTACTAGCTCTGAAATAATGTTTTAAATCCTTTTCAGGTTAATCATTTGCTTTTCTTATTTTGGGGAAAAATCATGTAACCTAACCGTCATTTCCACGTCAAAACATTACAAATGAAGTAAAGTGACACCATTGATGAAGATTACAGGACCTGAGCACCAAACAGATTAAAGATGAACATTATATGAAAAAAATATCTTTTAATGAGTAACTTCACTAACATCAACACAAGTAGAAAAAGGCTTCTTATGCTAGAAAAAATATCCTTTAACATGTTGCCTACATTTATGTTGTCAAATATCAATTCATAAGCTCCTTAACAAATGCATTTTCAAAGGGATTCACTAATATTTGTGCAAGAAGTTTTGTAAGTCCAAATATTTTAGAACTGTATCAGAACTTTCCTAAAGACATATGCTTTGTAACCCTTTGTATGCTTTGGAAGAAGTTGCACATTGTGCTGACACATTTTAACTCTTTCAAAGCTGTTTTTTTTTTTTTTTTTTTTTTGGGGGGGGGGGCAGGCTTCATTTTTGACACATTTAAGCTCTGCAGGTGTATCACATTACTTCTCCTTACCAGTACATAACTATTCTCAGCAAGTGCCACCATTTCTTAGAGTTGACGCCAAAAAATGAATTGAACAGTATTTTATCGTTTAAGATACAGTGCACAAAAGGTTTTAATTAGGAAGCGCCCTCACAGCAGGATATTCTGTCCCAAGCCAATCACATCTTTGATCGTACTTACAATGAAACGCACTGTTTTCTGTGGTAACACACACACCAATGCGGTGCCAGCATGTCTCTGTATGCCTTGGCTTTTTAGCACCTACAACTAATCTGACCCTTATGTAAATTTACTCAAAATTTTTAATGACCTTTCCCTTTTTGAATACCAAATTAGGAAGATACAAACTTACAAAATTTTGATCACCAGGGAGTCTTCATGAATTGGGCTCCTGGTCCCCTTGCTAAGAGCATCTATCTCAAAATTAAACACGTTCTGATTACCTTTCTTTGTTCCCTTCTCTTCCACAAATCATGCAAACCTCTTCTCACAAAAAAAAAATTATATATTAATATGTATATATACAAGTAATGGCTTAATTCTACAAAAATGATGAAATTCTCTTTCATGATAAACAGTACACTGAGAAAAATAGATTCATGCTGAAGTTTTAACATACATGGTTATTATTTATTTTTTTTAATCTTTTCTTCTATTTTAAGCCCCATTAACCTAATTTGTTACAGACAAAAAGATTAGAATCAAACATCTAACTATTATCTATGAATAATACAATTGCAACAAAAGAATCTGACATGCATTTCAAGATAGTACTCTGTGTTTCCTCAAAAAATTGACACAAATGGTCAGTATATTCATTAATTGACCCATCAGAATTGAAGTTTTGTGTAATTGTGAATGTGTCAACAATGGGAGCAAACATGGAACCCCCTTCGTTTTTTCACACGAACTTAAATGCATCAAATTGACCATTCTTTGTGTCAAAATCTGGTCATAGTGGGGACACTGCTGAAGCTGCCATAAAATGTGATTATTTATAACTGTATTTGTTAAATCACATATGAATAGCAAAGGTAAAATAAAAAGTTAGTGTCAAAAGCTGAGAATATTGGCAAGTAAGAAAATTACACAGATATCAATCACATGCAAATATAACATATATCAGCACTAAAATACAACACTAATGCAGAAAATTAGATGAACATGAATTAGAGCATTCCTCATAGGGTTGGGTGGTACCATGAAAATATTGGTACCGGTACTGGAAAGCTCACAGAACAGGTATTGAGGGAGTACCAGTTCTCAAATCTTGGGTAGAAAAGTCAGGTGGAAAGGAATCTAAATTGTGCACAGCACCCCTGTTATCCTGTACTTTGATGCAGCTGGGCATATTATTGCATTATTACTGTGCAGAAACCTCTGCTTTGACTTTGTTTACCACATTTCTTTACAGTCATGCACAATTGTAATTAATACTCCTGTTTCCTATCTTGACCTTTCCAGGGTAATTTTTTCGAGCACAGGTATTTTTTCAGGAACCGGTATTAGAAACATACCAAATATCTTTGGTATTTTTATTACCTGTACCTCTAGTACCAGTATTCACATCAATACCGGTATACCGCCCAACCCTAATTCCTAGCATATGCAATATGCATCACAGGAACAACAAACCAAAAGGCAAATCTATCATAAGTATGTACTTATACTTACAATCTAGTGCATGAGTCCATAATTATACTATTCAGTATATCCTTGTACTTATAATTGTGCTCACTAATGTTATAAAAAAAATTTGTACTCACACTCAATAGAAGAGATACAATCTTTATATTCACAACCAGAACAAATATCATTTCCCCATTCTGAAGATTTGCTTACCCACCCTCAGAACAAAAGCACTGATTTACACCTTAACACAGCAGGCATCTCTTTGGCTATACCCTCACTGAGTAGACATGATCATATGACTGACTACCACATAAAGGGGAGGTGGGGGGGAGAGCTATCCTTTCTCTCTTTCACATTTTATGGAAAAAATATTTTTTGTCGTCACATGTTCAATTTGTTGTACTGTAGAATGTCTACAATACTGTCATAACTGTAGAGGCTTTTCATATGATGTCATAATACTTCACAGCAGCCATATTGGAGTCAATGTTACTACACAGTAGACCACACTTGATACGCTTTCTTGCTGAATGTGTACACACTGCACATATCACAGTTCACACTGTGCAGTGCATTCAGCATAAGACTGTGTGTATTTGGCATATCATCCTCCAGTATGGTGGACCAGTGATGTAATTGCAAAGGCTCTATAGTAACTGCAAGGGTGGGACAGTTCACAAAGGCTTACATTAAGCAGGATCAGTTACCAGTCCCTACTAGATTTTGGCTCAAGGGTTTATAGATTTCAGCAAAACCAGTTGCCATTTTTCCAGGAGAAGGGGCCTAAGTCCCTAAAACAGCCAACAGATACTGTGATGATACTGAAGTAACTGTAACAGCAATGCAACGCAGAGACCACAGAAATACCCTGGTACTACAAGTAATAAACAATATATTCCTGAAATAAGAAGTGAAGAGTGAAGAGCACATACATGAAGTGTGCACAAATCAAGGATAGCTTATGTACCACAGATTTAAGGATATACTTACACAGTATTAAACTAAAATTTTACCATCAGTGATGAATTCAATTAATTACAGGATGTAACAAGAAGCCTTGTGCAAATGCTTCGTGTCAACTTGTCAGGAGTTTTTTATTAAGCTAACAAGCCAATACAGCTCATAGACCTACGATTTCAAATCACATAGTGCCCAATTAATGGCCAGTTTTTTACTGACCAATTAAAGTTCCAACTTTCTTTGACAAAGCTGTTCTCCAAAGCTGGTTACATAGTAGCATATTCCCACTCTCATGTCATCAACTGTCCCATTCATTCCAGCAATGTACACTAATGATTTCATCTTAATAATCCCCTCTTAATGATGGCCTCTTTACTTTCAGACAATCTGTATACCTAATAAAAAAATCTTCCATTGTCCCTGCACCATTTTGTTATCACAAAACTCAAACAACAAATACATAATATATCAAACCACTGAACAAGATTTTCACAAAAAATAACTCCAAATTCTTAAGTTTACACATCAAAATGTGTACTTATCTTTGTAAAGATAGACTGGATCTATAAGGCATGAAACTTCTTGGTCAGTCATTCAAACCAATGAAAAAATGTATGAAAACAAACAATTTCAATGATCAGAAAACCTTCCCATCTATAAATTTAAAGAAGCAAAAATCATTATAATAACATCTTTCACCCCCCTCCTTCCCACCCCAGACAAAAAAAAAATTACTTAAAATAAAGCAAGCCTCCATCTGAATTTGTGGTAAAGTTTAAATACAAAATTCCCATTCATTCTGCTCTCCTACACTGGATATGGATCAGTTGTTGCTTCCGCCGACTAAAGATAAAATAATGAGGAAGAGGTACACAATATCAATATAAAGTTGCAACGCCCCATAGATGTACTCTTCAGCACTAATCTCATGCTTCCTGCCTCCTATGATCAGTTGAGTGTCATAAACCAAGAACTGCAAGGAAAGACAGACAACAAAGGTGTTACACATCAAATTTTCATTTTTAAAAACTTGAAACTCTCTCAAGATTATGAAATAAAAGTTCAGCTATTTTTAATTAATATTTGGTAATAGTCCCCAACTTCTATTGGTCCATTATAGCCAGGTGACAATGCATTATCCTGCAATAATCTCTCAGCAATGAATAACTTTCCCATCAACTGCTGCCATTTTACCAAGGGTTGTGCTGTTTCATTTACTTATTTACAAGAGGAATTTCTTTCCTTTTTTAGGGGTTTTGTCAAAATCTTCCTATGTATGAATTAACAAGGTTTAACAATTCTGCACCCTGCACACTACAACAGGGTAATGTAAAAAAATGTGAAAATCTGTGGTAAATGCTATTGTTGGACACACTCAAGCTGTACCTTGTGCATCATTTGCATTAAACCTCTGACCATGCATTATCTGGTGCCAACGAACAGTTAATCATTGAATTAAAAAAAGACTATAAGTAACCTGTCGTAAAATATACCATACCATAATTGCAAGAAGATTTAAAAATTTTGAAACAGATGACCCACATGATATCTAAATCACCTTTGCCTGAATACCTACTGCTCTAGAAGAGCAGGTCAAGTCATGGATACTTGGCATTGTGGTTTCAAATAAATCAACAAAGAGTGTATTTAATAGTGTGAATCAAACCAGAGTTTTCATGACAAAATACTCCTTGATACATGTTAACAAGCAAACCAACATTCTGCCCAGATGCTCAGGAGTAATCGTACAGTGAAGTTGTAAAAGAATTTGGTGTTCGGCTTTCACCACCATCAAAACAGATCACTGATACTTACCAGAAGATACAAAAAATACATACATCATTTCTGACATGTTTCAACAATACATACAAATAGGAAAAGGAAAATTTCATACCAATAGAAATCTTCATTGCTATTTAAAGATATACTGAAATGAAGGCCTTCACTGATTGAAGTATTTATGTAAATTGGATATGGTTGATGTATCATGACATGAGAAAGCCATGCAGCGGAAGGTTCTGTCCCACCTGAGTGACAACACTGCAATATTACAATGGGTCTTTTTAAACTGTTTAAAATGGATGGTCATACATGTTATGAACAATTCAGTGTTCACTGATATTTTTGGGTATTTTTACTGATCTAATCCAGTACAAAATGTCAACAATTTTACAAGACCCTTATCCTCCCCTTCTGCTTCCATGTAATGTCTGCCCATAAGGTAAAAGATTTCACATGAGATGAAATACACATTGTGTAACACAGAGGTAAGAAGGAGAAAAATAGACTCAAATACTCCAGGAAAATACTAACAGGCACAGAGATTCCTTTGTACCACACTCTAGCTTGATTTATAACATTAAACAATCAGTTTGTGTATTCCCCGTCTCTCATATTTTGGGTTTTCATTTTTTGTATTTGGATGTTGGAATTTTATTTTTATTTTATTGTTGATTGTTGTATGTTCTGCTGCCATGGAGGCAATATTTCATTTCATGTGGACTACTAAGTGCATCTTTTTTCAAAAGTACAATGGTGATTCATTGACACAAAACCAAAGGTTTTACACAACTTTGTTCCCCTCATATCATAAATAATGAACCACATATTAAGACTTCTTAACCAGTGAAGGGAAGGAAGGAAGGGTACTGGGCACAAAAAGGAACTCTTGTTGCAAAAGTTTTAACAGACAGAATGCTGAATACCGACAGCAACAGAAACCATCGATATTCATCATAGTAGTTGACTAAAGGAAACTAAAAAACAGGACATTTACAAGCCATCAAAATACACTTTAATGAGTGTTATCCATTTTAGAATTTTACATCTTTTCCCTTCCTTAGCAGTCAGTATGACAGACAATACCTGGACAGTATACAGAATGCACAGTACATGAGCAAACCCAAGTTGAAGTGCAGGATTATAAGTGTGTGATATGCTGGTGGGTGTATGTAACCAAACTAACATTTTATCTTTAGGGAAATGATTTCATGCTGTTGGAAAATGCTGAAAGGAATGACTGAATGTAGACAGGTACCACCACTCATAATCTTCCATATAAGTAGTATATACGTAGTTACCAGTGCATGCAAAGGATGCTCTTTCTTTACAGAGGTGTTATTGAACCTCTATCCTGTCATTTTTAAGGTAGTGTGACACGTCAACAAAGTACCTCGACTTCACTTGGCAGTTAGGGAGTGAACTAGAAAAATCCTTTTGAATTTTGTCAATATCTCTTACGGTTCTTAAGATATACCTCTTCAAAGTTTGATTGTTTCTAATGCAACTTGTTGCCTAAAGTATGCAAAAATAATGATGATCAGTGTTGCACAGTGTTTACATTTCCTTTATTAACCCTATATTAATAATCACTTAATTTCTCATGAAATAGTTTATGGTTTGGTAATTGATACTGATGTTTTCAAAGACACAATTTTAACTTCCAAAATGAAACCCTCTGGACAAACTAATGTTACAACTGTTCTTGAAACAAAGATTGTAAAAACAAAGGATAACATTAGCCACATGTGATATGTCCCTTTCATGACATCACAAGATTTTTATATTGAGGTCATGTTTATCTATGATTAAGTGCAAATCAGAATTTGCCCTGTAAAATGGTATTTTTTGACGAATTTTGATGGGAATTGCTGCTTTTTTCTTGGATTTTGAAGGTTTTGCATTGAATACCCAACTCTGTAGTTTTAATGTCACACAACCTTTAAAAATTCATTTACTAGCCACTACTCAAATGCATGGACACTCCAATAAAACTTTCTCATATGGCCACTTTCAAACAAAAATTTGGGTATCATTGCATGTCAATACCCCTCCAACCAAATCTGACTACCTCTGCTCCAATTCTTCACTTTGTTTTTTGGGAGGGGGACAGGGGCATGGATGAACTGATTTAGTTAGTTGGGGTTTAAAACCTCAACTCCTATTTGTTTAATTAAGCGGTACCCACAGCCTTTGTTTTTTTTTCATGACTGGGTTGTCTTCCCTTTTCAGTCACTGTCCCTACTCTGTTGCAAGGAATGTCAATGGGTGCAGTGCTAAATTAATGGTTTATGGTTAATTTGTTCTTTCAACAGCATATATTGCAAAATGCAAAAGATACTGCAAGTTTCACAACAAACTGCAAATGGATATTATGCAGCAGAGAGACTTTTCACCCAATTAAAAGTACTATATAGACACTCCAAAAATGGACACTGGTCACACCGCACTACATTTTATATAAGGAGTAATAAAATTTGCAACTGGTACTGCTGTTTAAGACATCAAATGCAAAAGATGCAAAGTAGCTTAAATTGCACTGCATGCACAAACAGTGTTATGACTCCAGTCTTGTATGTTCTTGCTCAATGAACTAGGACTGTGTCTGGACAGAGTTTTTTAGACAGGCTGTCAGAGGGGCTAGAAGGAAAGGTCAGGAGATTTGGATCAGCCTGAGGTAAAATGATTTGGTCTTTAATGGTTCAGACAAAAAAAAGAAGTCTTGTAACAATTATCACCTGTGTCACTTCACTCTAAATTTACCTCAATAAAGCAATTCCAAACAACATTCATTCAACAAACATTTCTGACTTTCCAAAGCAAAGGATAGCATACTTCAACTAAAAATCTCT
Source organism: Holothuria scabra (assembly GCA_037179385.1). Taxonomy (NCBI): domain Eukaryota; kingdom Metazoa; phylum Echinodermata; class Holothuroidea; order Aspidochirotida; family Holothuriidae; genus Holothuria; species Holothuria scabra. The sequence goes on along the minus strand of CM074187.1, from coordinate 6,148,950 downwards.
GGAATAAGAGTGTGGAGTGGGATTGTAAACATCTTTTTCTCGAATGAGTCAAATGATATGAAGCTATTAAAGTTCATCCACCCCAATTTTTTCACCCCCTCCTGCAGTATTTTTAGGCTCAATTCCCACCATGGCTGCCAAATCTGAGGTCACCCATTTTCCTACATGATCACTTCTTTGTACCAGCAGTTTCATTTTCTTTGTACCAGCAGTTTCATTTTTCATACTATCATGCAATCATTTTTCATGATTATTTCATTATGCGGTTTTTATTTTGATGTCATTTTAGGTTTTCATAATTTGGTATAAAATGGGTAGATGCGCACTGTTTAACAAAGTGTTTCTTGATTGGCTGTTGCCATTGTATTGCATCGACTGTATTCTTTGTTAGGATTAGGGATTAGGTTAGGGACAAGGGCTATCATTAACCAGTCAGGAAATTTCTTGTTAAACAGCGTGCATGGCCCCTATAAAATCACTAATACCTCACAAGTTCTTGAATGATATATTTAAATCTATATGTAGAAGTCAAATTCCTCACTGTATACTCTGCAGGCAAACTAAAAATTAAAGTATTGTAACTTTTTAGTACAAGAAAACAAGAAAGATTTCTAAATGATATGGAAAAAAAATGGGATTTTGAGACTTTCCTAGAGAAATTTTGAAATCTCTAGCCCATAAATGTGTTTGCTGTATTGAATCTTCATCATGTGAGAGACCAAGGGAAAAGTATCTTTTTTTCATGCAATCATTTCAAACCATTTAAGTCCAACAGATGTTGCTTATACACAGGTTAATGTACATACAATTGTTCCATAACAGTTCTGTCAAACAACAAACCTTTTTTGGAAAGAATCTGCAATGAACAAAGTTTTTCACTGTTTGACAGATTCATATGCATTCTGTGTCATTGTTGTGTGTACATGAAGTATAGCTGTCACCCAAAATAGTTATTCAAAATGGAGGAGACCTTCTAGTGATAAAGATGCTGCAGTCAATTGAGGGTTGCGAAGTGTTTTGCCATGCAAGCTTTGATGAGGGGTTTTATTCTATGTAAAATGATAGTTTTAATGTCTCACAAGGTTTCCCCTGGGTTTCAGAGCATGTGAGGTGGTACTAGTTGATGGGGTACCATCAGAAGGCAACTTTGACACCAGAGAGGGAGAAGTACCATAGGTATCACTTCTTCAAAAGCTAGTATATTGCAAATGACAATAAGAACAATTTTTTCTGAGAGAGGTGGCCACCTCATAAAAAGAATGCCAGGGGAAACCCTGTCACATTTTTTATAATATTATGAGCAACATTAACAGCTGAAACATTTATAAAGGCAATATGCGAGTTGATGATATGATGAGGTATGCGAGGCCATGCTAACTGGGAGAAAGCAAGTGAGAATACCTCATAAGATTTAATTACTCCTGCCAACTAGGCTAAGAATAATGAGGAACAGATACACAATATCTACGTAGAGCTGCAGAGCTCCATAAATATACTCTTCTGGACTGATCTCGTAGCGGCGACCGCCGAGAATCAGCTGGGTGTCGTACACCAGAAACTGTGGACGTGATGAAGAAATCCAGCAGTTGGAAATGGATAGCACTAAATAAATAGCAAAATGCCTTGTTTCATTTGGATATCAAACTGTCACAAAATTGAACTTCACAGTGTCCCGTGTCATAGCCACAAAAGGTTAATGTTAAGCAATGAATGACTTCAAAAATTTCATGGATATACATAAGGGAAAAGGTAGGGTAGGAAGGGGAGGGGGAAAATATGGGAATCAATGAACCTATTCAATTGCCTCATACAACCTAGGTGGTTTCATTTAACTCATTTTTACCATTTCATGCTCCTGAAGATTCTCATAGATGTGAATAGAAATTTCATCTTTGTAGATTGTGTGAATTATTTGTAAAGTACACACATTCCACTTGTTGATGCACAGAGATGGAGAAATTTGGTGTTTTGATGAGGGTTTCTACAAACCATGCTCATAAAAAGGTAGTCAAATTTGTGAGGTTTCATGTGCAACACTTAATGGGAAGACAACAAAGAAAACAAAGCATGTTCTGTATTCTGAAACAATTCCTCACTTTCACATAATAGTACATGACAGCATAAAGTTCCAGAATCTGTTATACATATATTCAACTACACTACATTTCCTTGTTTCAAATGGATTTTTCTAGCCTTATGCAAGGCTTACGGAAAAGACAAACAGTAGAGATGCATAAGTAAGAACTAATATATGAAATACCAAGGAAACGTGTGTTTCTTTGCTTTAAATCTCAATGCTAATACTGCAGTCTACTTGACGGCAAGAATTTTGTTGACAGTGTCATAAAATATCTTTTCTGAAGAAAAATTTCACTGAAACTGTACAAGACATTAAAGATAATGCAATTGTCAGTTAACATCTCAATAATTGGCTAAAAGTCAGACTTTATCTGGTAATTTTATTTCTGTTACAACAGCTTTTGCAACTGGTAAAGAAATCCTCCCTTCAATAATGAGCCTCACAAAAAAAAAAAAGTTTGGGACATTTGCTCCTACCCTTTAAAGTGAAGGAAATAAATGTCATACTATCCCTTTTGTGATAAACATGGATTTGCCATGGCTGTACATGTTATTTTAATATAATAGTACTAAAAAAATGCAGCTCTTACTGCCAGGAGGACACTAAATTGATTGGTAATGAGTATTACCCCTTCTTGTTGTACTACACATAACAAAAGTTTAAAATGATCCAAGTTTTCAACAAGTTTCATTGCTGGTACCAGAGGGACAGGTGTAACAAAGTGCTGTAAGTTTAAAATGCTGATTCCTGTAATAGTTGTACACTGCATGTCATACTGACTCTTAGTGTAAACAAGTCATGTAGCCTTTCTCTAACAGCAGTATCAGTGTCAAACCAATTCAAACCATTATAGGATTTGTACACATTCAAAATTACAACACTTCATTACTTTTCCATGACTCTGAACAAGATATTTCCAGGACTTTCAAAACAGTCAGACCATATTTCCACCTTTCGTCACAAAATAATGTATCTGAACTTTCAAAAAGTCCAAACAAATTCCCTACTTTTCCAGGATCTTTAAAAAAATTGCTCATTCTTGACTTTCCAAGCCTAGACATTCAAATTTCAATTTTCTTTGACTTTCCAGGATTCCCAGAACCTGTGTACAAATACTGTGTTAGTTTTTGGACAATGTTCAGGTATTCCATGAATACAATGCCATAACAAATTTTGTGCAACAAATGAAATGAAAATTTATTTCATGCACAGTCTCTTACTAACATAAATCATCTTACCACCGATTCACAGAAACATATACTTACCATGGTGAAAAGAACAGCCGCCAGCCAAGCATAAACGGTGTAAAGGACATTGTTCTGTAAATACAAACAGGAAAATGGAATCCCTCATCATTTTTTGATTCAAGTGCTTTTCCATTGCAACACTTTTCTAATACTACAGACTGACGTTTTGCTTTAAACTGCAAGGGTCCATTGGAAAACAATAACACACAAGGACCATGAGGTAAAAAGGGGAAAGGGAGGTTAGAGGAATGATTCCTTAACAATAGTTTCATTCATGTTACAGGTCTAAACAACAACCAGAATGCAAAAATGCATTGAGGTTTCGATGATACATACATGTTCTTTTCAATAAAATGCTACACTTCTTGTAACACCTGGTGACCTAAAGTGACCGTTGACTCCACCAGAAAGTAACTGGTTTTTCTTTGAACCAAAACCCTTTTATATTCAAAAAGCCAAATTTCATACTGTGCCTTAAGATATTCAACATGTCAAGTTTGAAATTAATCGAAGTTTCCTAACTTGAGATATCATGTAAACAAGGATTTGGGGTTTTGACACCAAGTGACCCCAAATGACCTCTGACCTCCACCAAAATAGATAGGGTTCTTCCTCACCTTATATTATATCAACATATCGAGTTTGAAATGAATCAAAGTTTCCTGCGATGAGATATTGTGCAAACAAGGATTTGGAGTTTTGACCCCAAGTGACCCCAAATGACCTCTGACCTCCACCAAAATAGATAGGGTTCTTTCTCACCTTATAATGCATCAACATATCAAGTTTGAAATGAATCCAAGTTTCCTTCCATGAGATATTGTGCAAACAAGGATTTCGGGGTTTGACCCCAAATGACCTCTAACCCCCAACAAAATTAATAGAGTTCTTCCTTTTATCATAACGCATCAACATATCAAGTTTGAAATGAATCCAAGTTTCCCACCATGAGATATTGTGAAAACAAGGATTTTGGGTTTCGACCCCATGTGACCCCAAATGACCTTTGACCGCCAACAAAATTAATAGGGTTCTTCCTTACATCATAACACATCAATGTGTCAAATTTGAAATTAATCCAAGTTTGCTATCTTGAGATATTGTGTAAACAAGGATTTGGGGGTTTGACCCCACATGACCCCAAATGACCTTTGACCTCCACCAAAATCAATAGGGTTCTTCCATACGTCATAACACATCAATGTGTCAAGTATGAAATGAATCCACGTTTCCTATCTTGAGATATCATGTAAATAAGGATTTCGTGATTTGATCCCGTGACCCCAAATGACCTTTGACCTCCACCAAAATCAATAGGATTCTTCCGCTCAGTATGGGGTATCTGTGTACCAAGTTTGAGAATTGTCAGATCTTCCCTTCCCAAGATATCGTGTAAAAAACAAAGTGTCACAAACACACACACATACACACACACACATACACGCGCACATACACATACACACGCACACATGCCATCATGTATGCATAAGTTTCTCTTTTCATCGAAACCAAAAAGAAAGAAAAAATAAATGAAATGGCCCATTCCTCAAAAAGATGGAACACAAGTTAATTCAATAGGTGCTTTCATCATTTAAAAAACATTTAAAACTTAAATGGTGTGTAAATCTGCCATAAAGACTAGCACATACCTCAAATTTTTCCAATTTTGTTTAAGAACAGTGAAACCTTGTTTACCCAAGCATTTTAAAGATTATTGTTTGCTCATTAATCAAACACAGAAATATATTTACCATTTTGAAAATATATATAACATGTGTCAGAGAATCTCAATCAGTTCTTTGCCCAAAATTGGAGAGTTTTTTCTTCCCCTATGAACCATGCTCAGAACCAAACCTACCTTTTCAGATTTACCTAAACCAGGTCCAATGCTATGTTAATTATGAGATAAACAAGCTGACTACTGAACCTTCATGATTTCTTAATACTGGCAACCTTTTAAATTCATTTACTCTTTTTGAAGAGTACAGCATTATGAAACAAGAGCCCAATGGGCACTGTGGTTCCTTGCCGGATATTATAAGAACTGTACAGCCAGTCTGTGAAATAGAGCTAAGCAAAAGTTCATACTGTACTCAATGTTTGTAACATCTTCACAAGTGGTATTTTAGAACTAATTTTACATGAAATCAAAGATTAAATTTCTGGGGCCTTACTGACATTCAACTTTTGTAATGCTTGGTAATCCTTCAAAAACACTACCTCATTTCCATATGTATTTATGCTTGTAATCAAATTTGATATTATCACCAATAAATGATACACAATGTGGTCAGAGAGAGAAAAACACCCCAAAGGTTGTATTTCTCTCAAAAGTTATTTTTACCGGCTCTCAAATAAAACTTGCTGTTACTTTAAAACAATCTACCACTTGTCCTGTTTGCTACCTCTACACAGAAAACAGGGTTTATTCAGCAGTCAGACAGAAAGCAAGTGATTAATGAAGTGTGATAATAGAATGAGGATAAGGTTACCCCCACAGAGCACAGCAGTATTAAAGAGACATATTGTAGAATCCATGCATTGCTTCCACTGGCAGAGAGACCAGTTTAATGCAGAGTGACCTGTGCTCAGTGAAATCTACAGATTTCAGTTATTGCCCTCTTAAACCTTTGAATGATCCAAAATATGTGTACAACCCAAAGGAATCATTACTGAACGAACATAAAGGACAAATTTCTAAGGTGTTTGGGTGTGTAAGCATGCAAAACCAGGTGAGATAAAAAATCTATTGAAACTATCTTTATCTAGCTTACAAGATTTTCTAAATAACATTTCCAGCAGTTGACCTCCAGTGACCTTGATGACCTTTGACCTTAACCAAACACAGATTGCTTTGAAATCTGTCCTTTCTACCTTAAAATACTGTGTTAAAACGTTTTTCGGTGTTTGACCCCTGGTGACCTCAGACGACCCCTTGAGCTTCACAGAACATATCCAATTTCATCCTTACACCATAACACATCCACACACCAAGTATGACATCTATCCAAGTTTCCTAACTAGAAATATCCTGTTGAGGTTTTTAGTTTTTGACCTCTGGTGACCCCAAATGACCTTTGACCTCCACCAAAAACGATAGGGCACACCTTCTCCCTATGACGAATCTATGTACCAAATCCAAGTTCCATCCAACCTTCCCTTGATGAGTTAGAGTGTACCGAAGCAAGTGTCACACACACACACACACACACGCCAACCTGAGTACATAGGTTCCTTTGCTACAGCAAGGAACCAATGACTACAAGAGTAGCAAAGGGAGGGTGTATCTGTTTAAATTTCAGTGTTTTTGCAAGGCTAAGTGCACCAATCAATTCAAAGAACAGCAAAATCAAATATTAGATACATGTTTCACAAACTTCCAAAGCCAGACCAAATACAAATGGTTTTGGATACACAGGATTCAGATAGGCAGGGTAAACTGCACTGACCTCCTCCAAGATTTCTTCTTACTGAATTTAAACTTTCCTTCACTTTTCCAGCCAAAACTACTCTTCATTTGTTTTTCTGTGACTACATTTTTTCATTGAATGACATTAAATAACACACCAATAAGCATGTGTTACATTGTCACCTATAAGTCTAAAGTTTGATTTCAAATACAGTTCAAATATAACACAAGTCCTTACCTTTAGCCTCCTACCATGGACATATTCTCCAACCCTCAGTCCACAGGGGCACAACTATGGAGGAGTTGGCTCCATTTTGTGGTGCCAACAACCACCCAGTCATGGGATGAGTAATAATGGCCAATGTTTACATTTAATTGGTGATGGTCAGGGAAAAGCTCCTCGCCATACACAATCTCTGCACTCCACCTGGATGCAATTTAATGCCATATACAGGACCCTTCTGTGATGAAAGGAAACTGCTTTCTTTGACTGCAGTAAACTGCCCAACAAATGTTACCACTAAAGAAAAAAAGACTGTGCTTGCCATGATGCCCCTATTGAAGGCATCAAAGGAACAGAAAGGGTATAGCCTGTGCCCTTCACAAAGATTCAGAATTGGTGTATTCTTGGGGGTATGTAAGGCATAGCTGTACAATGTGGGTCTTTTTAGAAAATCACTAGACTGCAAAAAGAGTCATATATGCTAAATGAACTTACGTGTGTTGATGCAAAGATAATGGCCATGATTCCGAACAGGAAGAGACCCCAGGAGAAGGCGAAGAGAAATCCTCCACATCCAGTAAAGTCCCACTTGGTCTGGATGGCAAAAATACTAACGCCAAACACAACACCCTGTTAATGGGAAGAAGATATACCAATAATGCCTACATAATCATGCAGATTCATTCTCACTACCACTGCTCTTAAATTTGAACAACTTTTCAAGACCTAATTCTTAAGTATGATGAGTTTCATTTCCATAGATGTAGGATGTTATTTGTTTCATTCCACTCATTCAGCTAGTAAGCATGTTTGGTAACTTTGGTATAAAGCACACTGTATGCTGAGAAAGAAAGGTACCGAAACAGACACTATCTTTCAACATCAACCTTGGGTCAAAGAGAATTCTTTAAAGGAGAAACAGTGAATTTTTTAATCTCAGAAAAAAAAAACAAAATGAAGATACATTATGAATAGAGACAAAGCTGTGGCTCAAGGTTTTGGTATCTGCACAAAAATTTCTATGGCTTTGACCTGTGATACAACAAAATCTGCACATTGTGAAATTCCAAACATCCATATCGCATAATGTCGTAAATCTTACAGATGCAAAGTTTGGGAATTGCAACTAGAATTCTGTATAAAAGTAAATTTTCAGACTGACAAACTATTTGGAAATATCCCTTGTGCTCTGTACCTTTTCCTGGTGTTCCTCAATCACTGATTTGTTGGAATGTAACTGTAGATGAGGTCAGTGGTGAGATGGGTTGCCTACATGCCTCGAGATTTCCAAATCATATATACTACATGGAAAGGATAAATGTAGGTAATGGAGATGCTCTACCCAGAAAGTCTTTGAATTGCCCAATCACCCCCCCCCCCCCCACCTCTTGGTTATTTTTCAGCCAACACTGCTGATACACAACTAATTTGAAAACATAAAGGAAGTAACCATATAACTTTCTATTAAAAAGAAGAGTGCATTTGAAAAACTAAAAACCAAGGGACAAAATGCAATTAAATTGTGGTCTTCTTTCTTTCCCAAATATGAATCAAAAATAACTTACATCAGATGAACATTATTAACAGAACATATGGACAGAAAGAATCAATTCAATCATCAAACAAGCTCATTTTCAAATAATGAGCAAGGTCCTTATGCAACAATCATGTTACATTATTCACAAAGAACTGTTGCGTCAGATCATATTGGGTTCATTAAAATAGATTAAGGCCATTTTCTGCACATACTACTACCAATGATAACAAACTTTTTTGCTGCACCATGATACTTTGCAAGACACTTTGGAAGATGTAAGGCCATGCATTGCCAGTTCTTTTCTGTGGTACAGAATATAGGACAATATGTATACAGTGATTTGGATTGTGGGTTAGATGGAGTTTTAAGGCCCAGTTTCCAACCAACTGGTTCCAGTCCAGTCTGTCTTGGCCTTTTGTGAAGGTTGTGGCTCACTGGCTTGTCTTTCCAACCTCATTGCTATTATGCTGAGAACCAAGTGTATGAGTAGTAGTTTTTACTTTAAAAGTCTTCAGTATGATCCAGCAGGACTCAAACTGCCGACTTCCTTAATGCAAGTCTGATGCTATTACAGTCTTACCATCTTTTGGTGGCTTATTTTTTGGCTGTGGATCAATTTTTTGCCGCTCTTTTTGGCTCAACTTTTCTGGGGGCTTTCGCTGCTTAGAACAGTGTGGATAAACGCTTTAACTCTACACTCAACATGCTTATCATTGGAGTCTATACCTTCTGTGCTCAAGTTATTATTACTCTTCACTTCACTGCATTTCTCAGTGGAGTTCAAGTTAATGCACTTGACTGCCTTTTGTGTAGGGATGGACTACACTATTCTTCTTTTGCTAATCCTATTGTAATGGTGTCTCATGGTTCTGGGTTGACTTGCAGTAGAGACTACCTTCTTGGCTTGCAGTTTAGTGGAGAAGCAGAAAATAAGACCAGCTGTGCTTTATCATTTGATGCCTGTGTGCTACTCAAGGCTTATAACATTCACCATGGTGTTTGCATCACCCACTCTCTCCCTGGGAGAGTGAGAGCAAAACAAACAAGAAGAGGCACTAGGGCAGGTAAAGCTAAGTGGTTTTCTAAACCGTCTTCTCGGAATGTTTCTTTCTGCTGTGTAAATACTCGATCTATCAGGAATAAAACAACTGAATTTATTGACGTTGTTATTGAAAATAACTTTGATATTGTATCTGTGACTGAAACTTGGATTAAACCTGAGGACGCCTCTGTCATTGCTAATATCACACCCCTTGGTTATTCCTTAAAGCATGCCCCTCGTATTGCTGTCAAGCACGGCGAAGTTGTTGCCTTACTGCACAAATCTTCTCTGGTTGTTCAAACTTGTGGTGCTGATATCAAATTTAAATCTTTTGAATCCCTGCACTTTGACATCATTGGTGAGAAATCTTCTATTATTCTTCTCACAATATACTGCCCTCAAAGTAGATCTTCAGGATGCTCTTTTAATGTGTTCATTGATGAGGTAGCCACTCTTTTTGATCACTATTTACTGAAACCTTTGCTTTTCGTGCTTTGCGGTGACTTTAATGTGCATGTGGACAATCGGGATGATACAAATGCTAAGTGTTTCCAACATCTCTTATCCTCATATGGACTAGTGCAACATGTGGCTTCACCTACTCATCAGCTTAGTCACACACTTGACCTTTTTATAAGACGTGCCTCTGACCCAATAGTCTTCCGTAATCTGCAGTGTAGGGACGGTCTGTCTGATCACTTTGCAATTACATGTAATCTTCTCATTGAGAAGCGACCTCCTCTGACAAAGTCTATTAAGACTAGGCACTTGAAGGCAATTAACATTGATTCATTCTGTAATGATGTAACTAATGCAACAGATTCCTCCTTCCTGAATCTTGACCTTAATGGAAAAGTGTCACTTTACAACAGTGTACTCTCTAATCTTCTTGAGACACATGCTCCAGCTACAGTGCGGAATGTTAGAATCAGACCAAATACTAGCTGGTATGAGGAGAACATTTCTTCGGAAAAGAAAAAACGTAGGAAACCTGAGAAAAAAATGGCGAAAATCACGTCTGGAAAGTGATTGTTGGCTGTACAAACAACAAAAACAGAAGGTAATTTCTTTGATTAAGAGTGCAAAACTTGACAACTACTACAAAAATTTGTGTGCTACTCATTCAAAGGATCAAAAGAAGCTTTTTGCCATCATTAACAAGCTCTTGCATAAACATCATGAGATATCACTTCCTGACTGTGAGTCTGATGAGGAACTAGCCAACAAGTTCAGTCACTTGTTCTCTGACAAAATTTCACGAATCAGGGATGGATTTGACATATCCGTTAATGAAACTTTCACTGAGCATGACAGTGCACACCATTATCTTACCGATTTCTCCCTTGCATCTAAGGATGAGGTCTATGAGATTCTATCAAATTCCTCATTAAAATTCTGTGACCTTGGTCCTTTACCCCCAAAAAATGTTCTAGTGTGATAGTTCCATTATTAACTAACATTATAAATAATTCACTCGAGTCAGGAATTGTGCCAGATGATTTTAAAATTGCTCACGTTTGCCCTTTGTAAAAGAAACAATCACTTGACCATAATTGTTTGAAAAACTTTAGACCTGTTTCTAATCTCTCTTTCATTGGGAAGACCCTCGAGCATGTGGTGATGAAAAGACTAGATTGGTTTGTTCATAACTGTCACCTGTATGATAATCATCAATCTGCTTATTGCTCTTACCATAGCACAGAATCAGCCCTGCTCAAGGTTCAAAATGATATCTTACAAGGAATGAACGATGGAAAGTTACACTATTGGTACTTCTGGACCTGTCTGCTGCCTTTGACACTGTGGACCACAGCAGACTCATTTCAAGGCTTAGAAATCGCATTGGTGTAAGAGGTAGAGCCCTAGAATGGTTCAAGTCTTGTCTTTCGGATAGACATCAAGTTGTGCAGATTAATAATTCATTTTCTGAGAGGGTTAGTTTAAAGTATGGTGTGCCTCAGGGTTCTGTCATTGGTCCAAGAGCCTTCTCTATTTATACTCTCCCTCTTGGTGATATTATTCGGCAACATAAAATACAATACCACTTGTATGCTGATGATACTCAGTTATGCATTTCTGTTAAACCTGTGCAAGTGGAAGTTGATGCTGCTCTACTCAGTCTGCACACCTGTATTGATCATATTAGAAAATGGATGTCTGAGAATGTTTTCAAGCTGAATGATGACAAGACTTAAATTATGTTAAGTGGAAACAAATGCCATACAAGCAAAGTACACATTCCCTACATCATACTGGTGACATGCAAACCTCTCCATCCCCCCAGCTGAGAAACCTTGGAGTGATATTTCATCATCATTTATCCATGGAACATCATATCACAGCTATATGTAAAGCTGCTTGTATTTCGTTAAGAAACATTGGTCGGATTCGCAATCATATTGGCAATGATACAGCTAATGCAATGGTTAATGCCTTTGTGACGTCGAAGTTGGATGTAGGAAATTCCCTACTTTATGGTATCTCCAAAACTCAAATCAGCCGTCTTCAGCATATTCAGAACATTGCAGCAAGATTAATAACTAGGATTCCATCATCTTCTCATATAACTCCAGTACTGAGAGAACTTCATTGGCTTCCCATTGAAATGAGAATTCGCTTAGAGTTATTACTTTATGTGTTTAAAACTTTAAGTTTGTTGGAACCTGTGTATTTGCATGAACTATTGACTTCATATTCTCCAAGTCATCAAGGTTTTAGGAGTTCATTCAAAAGTCTTCTTAAGGAGCACATAGCTAAAAATAAGTGGGGAAGTAGGTCTTTTGTTTTTGTCGCACCCAAGCTCTGGAACAATCTTCCTTTTTCTATTCGTTCTGCAACCTCTTTGAATATTTTTAAAGAAAAACTTAAGACTCACCTGTTCTTATAATTGTTCTGGTTGGACTGTGACAGCCCCACGAGCGTCTTCTTGGCAGATACCAGCCCTTTACTAAATTGTCATTATTATTATTAATTGACCACTTGGCCAGTCAGTCGAATCAGTGATTTGGAAAACCAAACTTATGTATACTTACAACACAAATACCTAGTGAAACCAACACAGTTTCCAGGCCATTATCATCATACGAGTAAAAGCTGTTACAGAGAAAAAACAAAAAGGGATTGAGACGAAGAAAGTAAACATGGTTGATCAATATTCAACTGGGCGATTTCATTACCATACAATCAGGTCAAAGGATTATGGACTCTCATCAAAAACTCATACAATGTTTTGCAATCTGAACTCTTCTTCAAAATTCTCAAAGTTTGATCTCAATTGGCAAGACATTGGATTTCAAAACATGGAGTCTTCTTTTGATTTCTGCTATAAAATGAAATCCATGGGTGTAACTGATTGGGTGGTAACCAGCATTGGAGTTGCATGATTTTGCCAACGGACACAACACAATGGGGAACAATTGCTCCCATGATATCCAACAGCCTAAACCTTGGAAAGTTCCAAGTTATTATTTTTCTTAGTCAGAAACTGTCTTTAAATTTATGGTTGCTTAGAAATGTGAAATGAGTACCAAGCCTGTCATCTACTGAAAAGTTTCATCATTTCATTGTCTAAGAGGGGCCAAGCTTCACACCATGCACTGGCTGTTCAGTCTTACATTGCACAATAGTCCACCCAGTTACAACAGTACTTGGCGTCTCCAGATCTTTAGTAGACCAACACGAAATTAAAGGATTACTTTCGAAAAAGGGTTCCAAAGTGTGGATTACATAAAATACAATGTCAAACTTCATCAATAGGCAGAATGGCTGCATTCAGGCTTTTAAAATTGGGCAAGATCTGTAGTATTTTAGTTCAAAAATGGTCAATATCAAAATTTGACTGAACAGTTGTTAAAATTGCCCAGCCTAAACGAGGTTAAAACCAATTGTAACTGGACAGTTTTACTTACATCTCTCCAACCCTACGCCCTAGATTTAATACTGATGTTCCCCTTACTCACTCCACCTTCTATTTAAAAGACATTCCCCTTCAGAAACATACTACATATTGAACTCTGTTCATTCAGTTGAAAAAAGTTGATTCCACAAAAGTTTGTTATTTACTTACTAAAGTTAAGCCTGGCGCACACTATACGACTTTGCCCATCGCAACTCAACTTAACGGTGGAGACCTTGTTTTGAATCGTTGTCACGATTTTTAGTGGCAAGACAGGGCCACGCACACTATACGACTGGCTATCGCACTATGTCCATCAAACGATTACACATGCACACTTCTGCTATACACATTACAACAGGACAGAACAGCATACAGTTTGCAACAGTACTATACTTTCAGTGTGGAGCTAGTGTACTAGGCCTATGCAAGTTTACAGCTCACCAGTGATGTAGACTGCCTTGCCAATCTCCTCAACGGTTTTTTCCTAGCATTCCTATAGGAATAGTTTTTGCTTCCTCAGTTATAAAGTACAGGTTGTCGCTCTCACATTTCTATGAGTTTGTGTGATCTCTACTGGCTCTACTCGGTCCGTATATCCATCTTTTCAACTGCATTGTTACACAAAATTACATGAAAAGTTGTCACCCGAACAAGCATCAGACGACAACTTTCACCCTATTTATATCACTGGCATATAAATCAGTAATTTCGATTGGTCAGATTTTTCAGTCACTTGCGACTGTCACCATACAGAGTTGGGAAGAACCAGCATGTTCATTCTTCCCGACTGAAGGCGATGCGACTTAAAACTGGTCCTAAAACTGCCAGTCGCAGTCATAAACTCATGCACACTACACGACTGTTGGAGATATGATGATTGGGTTGAGTTGCAATGTGCAAAGTGGTACAGCGTGCGGCTAGCTTTACAATCTGTTTTTATTTCTTAATTGGTTTCTTTGTTAAGAACATCATCATACCTCAAAATCAATTTTTATTGCTGTAGGGTAACTTAGCCATACCAAACCTATTCTGAGACAAATACTTATCAAGAGCAAGTATTCAAGATCTTGTAAACACTTAAATGATTTTTTCAAGAAACAAAAATAAAAGAAGCTGTTCAGTACAAACATCACCATCTAGTGTGTGATTTACTTTTTGAAGAAAAAAAAAATGAAAAACCTTCCACAGTTTTTATATAAGAACATGAATAAGCTAATAAGATGGTGACTGAAACCAATGAGAATCATCATTTCATGCGCCTACAATCCATTGTGTTCTTGCCTGTTCACCCTATGGGACTTGATGAAAAAGGCAACTTTAAATGAATCATTCTTTGCAATAATTTGCACCACATGGCACTTATGCAACCCAGTGTAATGCAAGAAATCATATTATTTCACATGAGACCAATCATACTGTATCACATGAGACCAATCATACTATATCACATGAGACCAATCATTCTATCATTCTATATCACATGAGACCAATCATACTGTATCACATGAGACCAATCATACTATATCACATGAGACCAATCATTCTATCATTCTATATCACATGAGACCAATTATACTGTATCACATGAGACCAATCATACTATATCACATGAGACCAATCATTCTATCATTCTATATCACATGAGACCAATTATACTGTATCACATGAGACCAATCATACTATATCACATGAGACCAATCATTCTATCATTCTATATCACATGAGACCAATCATACTATATCACATGAGACCAATCATACTATATCACATGAGACCAATCATACTGTATCACATGAGACCAATCATTCTATATCACATGAGACCAATCATTCTATATCACATGAGACCAATCATTCTATATCACATGAGACCAATCATTCTATATCACATGAGACCAATCATTCTATATCACATGAGACCAATCATTCTATATCACATGAGACCAATCATTCTATATCACATGAGACCAATCATTCTATATCACATGAGACCAAATCATTCTGTATCACATGAGACCAATTATACTGTATCAACAAACTGGAAATGAAACACAAAACTCAAAACAACATTGGCAAACTTCTGGATAAAAAAGCCAGTAAAGAACACATCTTTGTCTCCTTCTCAATACAAATGCAAAGTATACTAGTTAGCAAGGTCTTGGAAATAGCTTCTTTGATCTGCCATAAATTGAATGGTATGGGCACAATGCTTTTAAAACTGGTTGGCAACAGTAAATCATCAGACTCTCACTACGTCAATGACAGTTTGGTACCATTAGTTGCATCACATAGTGCTTAAGAGGAAATATGCAGTCACCCAAAGTTGCTTAGAAACTTCATAAACACCTTTTCTGATTGGGCAGAAACTATTTTAGACCGGTCCTAAATTGCATTTAAGACAAGTTTCTTTACAGTTGGGAGAATTAAAAATACCGAGCATGCTTTACATGCGCATGGTTTGAACACTTACTACATTTCCTTCATGTTTATTGGAGTAGGCGTGCTCTTCATGATAATGGAAACAAACCCACCACACCTTGAAAAGGAACCGGTCTCTCACAACTCCCGATATACACAGTAATTCCCCTGTACTATACTGTGTGCCACTGCATGTGTAGCTAACTAGTGTGTATGCTGGGTACTGTGTATATACCGTAATGTGAAGCCATGTGCTGCGTGTTAATGTCGCTTGCCTGTACTGACCTGTAAAGTTTGGCCTTTAAGGTAAGTCATTAAAGACAAAGGAAAGCATATTCAGCAAAGACACTGCATTTGTTATATCAACTGCCCCTCCCTCCCCTCCCTCCTCCCCTGTGGTGGGCTGGGGGTTGTATATGAATGAGTATTCCTCAAAAGACACTTTTAAACTTATCATTTTCAAACAAAAGGTAAAGAAAAAGAAGCATCTCAATAATGAACCAGAAAGCCAAAAGGCTTAGTGATTCCTTGCTGCTGAAATGTAAGGCCTTTTTTCACATTGACATTGCTTTGCAATGTTTTTCAATTAACAGGGCTCCATAATGTGCCCACAAAGTACACATGCAAGGCATCCAATCTTCCTACACTGAGATCTCCCTTGCCCGTCGTGAACCCAAATGACATTTGACCTCCACCAAAAACTTCTGGGACCATGTATTCACTATGTGCCATCTACATGACAAGTTACAGGACACTACAAGTGACCTTTCTTGAAAGACTGTGCAGGAAAGCTTTTCAGGCTTTGAACATGCTGACTCCAAATGAACTTTGACCTTTGGGAAAATCAATAGGGATCATCTACTAAATAAGACCAATCCACACACTACATGTGAGCACATTCACATGTACCGTTATTGAGATACCGTGTTTTTGAAGTTTTGACCTTTTGACCTCTCATGACCCCAAATGACCTTTGACCTCCACCAAAAACGATAGGGAACATCTACTCAATATGGCCAACACACTCGCCAAATATGAGCATAGTCACATGTACCGTTCTTGAGATATCGTGTTTACGAAGTTTTGACCTTTTGATCTCTCGTGACCCCAAATGACCTTTGATCTCCACGAAAATCGATAGGGATCATCTAGTCAATATGGCCAATGCACACACCAAATATGAGATTAGTCACAACTACCCTTCTTGAGATACCGTGTTTACAAGCAATTTCTAAGGAATTTACCTATTTACCTCTCGTGACCCCACAAGACCTTTGACCTCCACGAAAATCGATAGGGATCATCTACTCAATATGACCAACCCACACACCAAATATGAGCATAGTCACATGTACCGTTCTCGAGTTATCGTGTTTACGAAGTTTTGACCTTTTGACCTCTCGTGACCCCAAATGACATTTGATCTCTGCCAAAAACAATAGGGATCATCTACTCAATATGGTCAATGCACACACCAAATATGAGATTAGTCACACTTACCCTTCTTGAGATACCGTGTTTACAAGCAATTTCTAAGGAATTTACCTATTGACCTCTCGTGACCCCAAATGACCTTTGATCTCCGCCAAAAACAATAGGGATCATCTACTCAATATGGTCAATGCACACACCAAATATGAGATTAGTCACACTTACCCTTCTTGAGATACCGTGTTTACAAGCAATTTCTAAGGAATTTACCTATTGACCTCTCGTGACCCCAAATGACCTTTGATCTCCACCAAAAACAATAGGGATCATCTACTCAATATGAACAACCTACACACCAAATACGAGGTTAGTCACACTTACCCTTCTTGAGATATCGTGTTTACAAGCCAAAGCGTCACATACACACACACACACACACACACACCTACACACGACATCACCATCGCATAGATTCCTTGCCTGCCTTCGGCAAGGAATCAAAAAACAAGCCAGTAAAAAGAAATATTGCAATAAAAATGTGCATGTATGAATAAGTATAAGGGGAACTCATACTCAGATTGGGGAGGCTGCTTTTTTGCTTTTAGGATACACTTTAGTAAACACAAAGCTTGTCCAATATAAATGAGCACTGGAAATTTAAAAAAAAAAAAGAAAAAGCCTGTAAGCCTATAATGGAAAAGCAACAGCAAGCTTTATATACAAAAACAATTGAAAGAACAGTTAACTAAACAATAACCTAAATTTCATGATAGTAACTACTGCCAAACATTGTCATTGATTAACATAAAAACATGAAGAGAATCTGCTGTAAATTTTATGTGAAAATCCATATTGGAGCTATGTATTCATACTTCTTCAATCCACATACAGAGAAGTCTGGCATGATGATTTTCCATTTTTGGGGACTATAAAAAAAGAAATACAGACAATTTTCACATCCCCACACCAGTGGATAGCGAGTTAAGAGTTCAACAGCCCAGTTTCCAACCAATTGGTTCAAGTCGAGCCAGCCACAGTCTTTTTTCCAGTTGGGGCTCACTGGCTTGTTTTTCCTACTTCATTTCTCATGTGGAGCATCACACACAACAGCAGCAGGTTCCATTTTTAAAGTCTTGGGTATGACTCGACCTGGGAATCAAACCTGGGCCTTCCGCGTGAGAGGCAGATGCTCTTACTGTTTGGCAATACATGGAGTTCCCACACCAGTGGAGGAACCGGGTCATATACTGTATATAATCTAAAGGTTAGAGACTAGTAAAAACAAAGTTGAGAGACAAGGAAATAAAAAACAAATATTGTCTTGAAACATACCTTACGATTGTGCCCACCATGTATGACATAGCCAGGGTCTGAGAAAAAAAAAAACACTTTTTTTCCAAAACACACAAAAGAAACATTGGTCCTACTAAGTTTCATATACAAAAGGTTCATCAAATCCAAGGTTCCCTGAATTAAAGATTCACTGGATTGAAATCACCAGAGCAAAGTTTGACCAATAAAATGTTCTCTCAAGTATGAAGTGGGATTTTGATCACCTAGCAAACCTTCAATCTAATGAACTCTCTCCATTCAAATTTTGGATCTGTTGAACTTTTGACCTGCTGAATATTTGATCCAATATACCTTCTCTATTGTGGAAATCTTTGATCTTGTGTAACTCTGATCTAGAGAGAATTCCCCAAAAGGGGGAGGGGTGGCAGTTTCCTTTAATTTTAAACATTCCTAAATAAAACCCATTCTAAACAAAATATATCCCACCAAAAAAAGGACTTGTCCACATCTCTCGATGTGTACAATCTCTGCTCTTGACTTGTTTTCACCAGTAACTGACAACCATAACCAAATGCTCATAAAGTTCTCTCCTATCGACTTGGTAAAGAAAAAAATTTGGATGCTATCCTTTAAAGCTTGTATGAACTTCAGAACATTTTCTCTTTTCAGTAAGAGGAAGAGGTGCATGTTTGCTAAGGAAAATGTTGTTCTCATTCCATGTGAAAACCTTGTAGTTTCAACAGTAGGTGAGATATTTTATTTTTGAAAGAACTCTTACAAAATCATCCATCACAACCATAAGAATCAGCATCAGCACACCTTATAAGTATCATAACCAACCCATAGCCAGAGAGAATGCATTCCCCCACCCCCACCCCCACCCTTTGAACACATCAATACACCTTCCAAAACCAGGCCCATAGTCACAGGGAATGTATACCCCCCTCCATCATTTGAAAACATCAACCCCCTTCTAAAAACCAGGCCCATAGCCTGAGGTAATGTATCCCTACCCTTAAAACTATCTTCTCCCTAAGTCCATAGATTTACACACTTTTTCACATATGTCACAAGCTAAAAACTTGCCCCCCCCCCCCCACAGCATTTTCATTCCAAACAGTACTATACTTTATTTGGCTACAAGCCAGATTGCAACATGCCAGCTCTTAAAGAAACACTTACAGTGGCAGAGAACCGGAACACAGAATGTCTAATGATAGCATGGGTTAAAAGAACAAAATTTTACTCACAAAGATGCAGAGAGCAATGAGATTGATTGGGTAGTTGCGTCGGACATTTCCACAGCAAACAAGGGTAATGTATGTTGCCAGAAAAATGGCACTGAAAAGAAAAATATCCTCACTGTTTACTTGAAATCTTTCTCTTGCTAAAAGGTTTCTTATACACTATACAGAAAAGTCAAGATTTCTTGATGTTTCTTCATAGTATTCACTGCAAGTTTTCATATGAATCAAGTAGTAAGAATCAGCCAACAACATGTCAAGCAAAAGGTTCAAACATTTTTTTCTTATAGAACATCACTTATAGAACTGTGTCCTCTATTGACATGATAAACTTTGGCCCAAGAGCACTCTTCTTCTAAAACCCATAAGCTATGCACACTCCTGAATCCTGTCATATGAACCATTCTTTAGAGAATTGGTAACTAAGGCACAACCAACTCTTTTTTTCAGTTCCTCCTGCCTTTAATTAACAGAAAAACATCCCTTTTTATAGAAATGAGCAATGGCAGCATATTTTTGTTTTCCTTTTGACTCATGCAGTTAAAATACACTTTGTTATTTTTAATTTTGCTTCTCCATGTTTTAATTTTTGTTGGGCTTTAGGATGAAAAAATTGAGCATTCATTTTGGAAGTGAAGAACATCCTCAATTTTTATAATAAATGCTGAACACTATACATGGAAGAGTAAATTTATTTTTAATAGGCAAGATATACTCTTCTGTTGTCAGCTCCCTTTTAGGTATCTATACCATTTTTTCATTTTGTATTTAAAACAATTAATTTTCACTTAAAATTTCAAGTAATGTGTAGACATCTCCAAAGAATTTTTCAATAAATAAAGGTTCATTCTCCAAGGAGAAGAAAATCTAAGTAAACACGGGCAGAGTAAAATTCCATTTGATACTTCACTAAATACCTTTGCAAGCTATAACATATATTATGCAAAAACTATCTGTACTCTCTGTGCCCTCTCTGCTTTGGGAAAATTCCAGCTGCACATGGTAACTGAACCTATCCCAGGATACCCACCAGACTGCCAGATTCAGCAAGTATTTCATCCTCAAATGTTAACATCCTCATCTTACTCACACCTTAAAATACAGCATTTGCATCCAAAAAACAACTTACATCTGATTAAGTCCACAGTTTTCCTTCTCATCATTCAAAAATTTATCAATCCCCTTTGGGGCTCATTAAATTGTATGTGGGTTAGACACATATGAAAAAGCACATTTTGTACATTGCTATATCAATTACTTTACACAGGCAAGAGTTTTGCAAAATGCAATAAACAAAGATTCCCAAAATATAGCCTCTGTGTGATGCTTTTGATAAAACTGTATCCATTTCTTTTATACCTAAACTTCAATGAGCTTGTATCATGACCACTTTAAATTGACACAACTGTAATGTGAGAATGGGAAATTCCACATGTTGTGAAATAAGATTTAACCCTTTTGCTTCGTAAAGGGGTTCATACTGTTTTACTGAGCTATGTATTATATTATGTATACACAATACGTATATACAGGTTCCATGAAATATTACATAAGTTTTTATTTAGACGCCACCATATTTGCACTCACAATAGACGAATCCCATTAGCCCTTGTTTTTGGTGACTGTAGGCCCCATTAATGGGGTCTATCAGCCTAAAATCATCTTCATTTATTGTTAACATGAATTTTAAACCCTATTTTTAGAGAATTCAAGATAAAAATTAGTGTACAACCATCCATGATAGAGGTAAGCAAGGAAATCGAAAGATTTAAAGGTGACGGACCCCAGTAATGGCCAACTGAAATCAGACCATCACTTGCTGTCCGGATTCGTGCATATTCCAAGAGGACGCATGCATGTAAAGTATCTCCTCTTCAAGCCTATTTCATGTCCAAAATACAATTACACACCATAGGTTTATAATAAGCTACTCAAAGATGCAGCTGAGGGCTATAGTTTTCCTGTGAAATCACACACATATAGCAATGATAAATTACAGTTTCGCAGCAAAACATAGGGAAGGGATTAATACATACTATGATACCCAATACAGCCACTGGTTGCTTTGAATGAAATTTATGATGGGCTGCCTGTGAAAATATAAAGAGTGAAAATCAAGGAGATTTGTTAAAATGGTGTGAATCACATGAGCAGACAAGTTGCTAGAAGTGAGGTAGTACAGTACGTATGGCTTCTCTTTTTTTGTGCAGTACCTGCATAAAACACTTAGCCTAAATCTAAATAGCCAACTCGAACTAAGTAGGAACTCAGCTCTACAGCAGATTATAGTGCATCTTTTTACCCCAAAACTGCAATTTAGACAAAAGTCCACTGCACAGAACCAAACTTATAATCCTATTATGCCTCCTTATGTTGAGGCTGGAGTAAGAAAGAATGATGTCAGCAAAACTTCATGAAAACTCAAAGTATGGAACATGTTTTGTAGGTGCTGGATTGGTTTGTTTATCGTGATGATTTGAAAGATGTGCACATGTTGTATAGCCACTATATGAATTACCAAACTCGCTTATTAGTTCACTGTTGTAGCTGGGGTTGATAAATACAGTAACTACTCACGAAAAGAAGAAGAGACAGGTGATGCCAAAAGTCACCAGAAGCTGAGCTGTCAGGATTAGGTATACCTGGCATCAAAATAAAGACACAGATTTAAAATAATATGGGGAAAGTTAATATCAAGGTTGCAGAAAAGTTGTATGATAACTAGGGAGTGACCAGTTAATTTAGAGTAAGTGTTGAAGTAAGAGCACCAAACATACAGTGATACAATATGTTGCAGACACAACTGCAAACTTGTTGGCACGTTGAATTCCACACTCTGAATACAAGGCTCTCAAAGGATGACAACCAAGTTAATAGGCTCTGCTATTCCTTGGCCTCTGAAAAAATCTTCTAAATACAATTTTTGGGGGCTTCAAAGTAGCTCATTTCCACTGCTCTCAAAAGCATGTGAGTATGGTATGATAAAAAAAAAAAAACCTGCAGGAGATGCAACCACTTATGTTAACTACAGCTGCATTAATGCTGTCTTTCTTAAAATAGCATATTTGAAAGCAGTTTAGTAGATTTTAACCATTTCATAAACCATCAATGACTTCCAATAACTTCTGACCTCTTCCAAAAAGAGTAGGGTTCATCTTCTGACTGTTACCCACCCAATGACACCACAGCATGCAAGATATCTAGATGGTCCCCACCTTGAGATATCACACTTACATGGAAATCAGATTTTGACCTTGCCTTCATCAGCAGATCCAGGATTTTTGTTTGGGGGTGCACTTGGTTCACTAAATGTTTGGGGAAAGTCCATGGAAAGATGGATGAACTTGCAAATCATAAAGGTACAATAAACAACATGTCCGTGGTACACAAAGGTGTATTTAATTAGTGCTAGTTGAATTGTAAGAATATGGTTGCCATTTCAGGTCCACCACAGTTTGCAAAAAATTTAGTCTTGGAATTTTTGAGGAGGTACATTTGAACCCACAGCACCCCCTTGATCCACCACAGCCGGTGACCTCTGACCTCTTCTCAAAATCTTCTGAATAACAAACATAAAGTAGAAAAGATGCATATCATAATAGTTCCTTGAGATGCACGTTTTTTAGTTTCTGACTAGCATATTCACAGGCCATTCCAAGTAATAAGACTATCCATGCTTTTTCTCAAGAGGTCTTTCTGATTTTCTGGCCAAGTGCCATTTTGCAAAATCAAACATTCACTACTGAAAAATTTCTGCTCCTCAAGGAAACTACTGTACCTAAACTTCCTCACAGGACAGTACTCCACCTATTCTATGAAGGGTATCTATGCCTCCCAAAATAAATTTACAATGTTTGCAATTTAATTCTGACATCTATCAAAATGCAGTTCTTCAATTTTTTTTCTCAATATACTGTACATTTTAAGCAATGTCCACTGTTCTCATGCTGCAGCTTTTATCCCAGATACATCAAACTTTTCTCCTACTCCACTGCTTAATATGCTGAGCAACAAACACAATGGCACTGGAGACCTGTTCCATTTAAGAGCGCAACTATAAATTCATAACTTTATACCAATTTTAATAACATGAGCTAGACAATAGTCGGAAAAAGTAAGTACAACTTGATCCCTGACTGCACGAAACTTACCTTTCTGATGAACGCATGACGCACAGCCTTTGAATCAAACGAGGCTGGGGTAGCAGAGAAACCACCTCCTTCGGCAGAACTGGGTGTACTTTGGAACTTATCATCATTTCCTGAAATACCAACAAAATTTTGTAAGTTACAGTTGAGTTACACACTAAAGAAGTGTTTACAAACATGTAATGCTACATGCAGCTTATGGGAAAAAAAAAAAATCGTCCCATAAAAAGAACCAAAGGGCCAATTTACCCAAAGGGCGAAAAACCGTTTCCCTTTAACTTTTTGACACACCATTTCAATAGGAATACGAAACTTTATGTAAAAGTCCTATCCACCACATGTAGAACACGAAATGTATACCAACTTTACATACAAATATGTACCTATGTACAGTATTATCACAAACTCATAAGGGGTATTGCAATAATATGTAAGTATGTATTTACATCTCTCAACCCTAATGAGAAATATACTGTATGCTTATGTATTTTATTGTATTATTTTTGCCTTAACATTCTCACTGTATCCTACCGGTAGCCCTCTCTGGGTCATCCCAGAGAGGACTACTGGTATCCCAATTCCATGTTAGGATAAATAATACTGTATCCAGTGCTTTTACATATCAATCCCATGCTGACAATCCTTTTGCTCAGCATTGACCTTGTCTTGTTATATTCATTACTATACTGTACATGGATAATTTAAAATTGCTATAAACTATATGGTGTCAGACCACAGTAGTACAGTAGTGCATGTACCACATTAAGTTTCAAGTATAAGAGTCTAATCTAGTACTTGGGTCATTACACAATACACAATATTTTGGGACAACTACAGTATTATAAACTTTTTTTTTAGCAGGTACATCTTTTCATAGTACTGTACATACATGAAGTATGTTATAACAGTCCATGATTAATACATACATGAAGTATGTTATAACAGTCCATGATTAATATCTACTTTACAGCATACAGCACAGGGTACAGTACCTTTCAAGTTCTACTACAATTTTCCTGTACTGTAACTTTTATCTTGAGCAGAGCTATAGAGCTCAATACACCTTGATTTAGTTTTGATTTTTGTATTATTTTCCTATATTTTCAAACTAAAAATTACATCTTTGATCAAATGGCACACTGTGTAAGGAACCAAAATAATTCATCAAAGAATTCATAACCAGCCACATGGCTGGAAAAGATGTTAATTTCCCAGGAATTAATTAATTTCCAAAGAAGGGAGCAAAACTTTCCACAACTTTTCCAACTACTTTTTACACGTAGGTGCAGACAAGGGAAAATTTCCCTCCAATTACCCAAATTTCCTTCCAGATGTTCAAATTTCCTGGGAAGTAGCCTCTTAGCTTCCCAACATTTTCTACCCATGACCAAACACTTGGCTACTGTGCATTAAATGTGATTTTCACAGTTCTTAGTGTACAGTATGATGCATACAAGTTGAACTTGAATTTCCAAAATTATGAAAGTGTACCTCAAGTCTAGAATTTTAACATTACATTTTTTAGCGGTTGCAAAGTGAATCTTAGGCCTATTCATCCAACTCCCATTGTCATATTCACTGAAAACCAATTTAGCCCACTGCGCCATTTGTGATTTCTTACTGTACAACTCACAAAACCTACTTTGTTTCCCTTTAAACTTAAAAATGTTTTATGATCTTGAACACTTCCAGTTTTCTTATATAGCACTTTGCACAGAGAGGCCTTAATTAATAACATCACCCTATGGAAGTGTTATCACACCTTGGTTCAAGGTGCAGTAACTTTCACAAAAAACAAAGAAGGACTGTGAACATTTAGTAAAATTATTAAACGTTTAATCGCATAATTTTACAATTGTTTGCTGTTAGTCGCGATTAGTAAAGTACGGCTGTTTTTTATCATGCAGTAAAATGTTATTTTCCAACTGTTCTTATGTTGTGAATATGAGTGGGAAAGAATGAGACAGACAGTGATTCATGAAACACTGTCAAGTGAGTTAAGAAAATGTTTTGAAAGACAGAAAACCGACAATAAAAACATAGAAATTTGCAGACAGATAAAATACAGGATTCGTGATAAATCACAAGTAGCTTTTCATTAAGCATTTTATCCAGGAGCAATCTTTTAGCCATTAATCGCTTAATATTCACAGCCCTAATTACAAAGATTGTAATTTGTGTAGTACAACAATGACATAACCAATTGTTGCCAAATGTGCCATTTAATTTGAGTGAATAAACTTCAACATTTTATATCTCAGCTCAGGAATGTCCTGTGAAGATGGGAGTTAGACCATAAAAATTATTTTTCATGCTGTTAAATATATTTTTGAATTTTTGGCTTAAGGTACACTTTAGAGAAATTTTCAGGGAAAAAATTCATTGACATCAAAACAATCAGAAAATTTCCCTCTTTCAAAAGGTGAAGACTGCATCTCAATAGCACGTGGCCTTTGGAAGATACTAGGGCTGTGACGATTAATCGGTTAACCGGTTAACCGACCGACTCGTCGGTTACTCGTGCGTCATTCCTCTTCATAGATTAACCGTTTTTGTATTGCCAATAACTCGGTCACCGCGGCGTGGCTTTGATAGTAAACTGTTACACAAACATCGCGCAACAAACAGTGTCAGTTTCTCACAAATTATCGCTCAAACAATAACTGTAAAAAGAGTTTTAAAATCGGCCGTTCGATTGAATGGATTAATTCCGCGGCAGCTCCCCGAATTGAGTACATTATGATGAGTGACAAGTGGCGCATCCATTGTTATTTTCGTTGGCAGAACTTCGTGTGCTCGTCTCCTAATCCCTTCAATAGCAACACCCAAGCACAACTTTAGAAATTAGCGGCATGTCTGAGAGATTACCAAGCGAAAAGAAAGCCACAAGACAAGCAGGGAGCTGTAACAAAAGTTACCAAGCCCTGTATTTCTATGTCAATAAAACCTCCGCGAGACCATGATTGGGGCACAAAAGTATATTTGAATAAGTCTTCCCACTGTAGCTAATCGAAATATTTTATCATGCTACACCTCCATAAATTTCATTATTTTTCATTGTTAGTAGCAGTATTTGGAAAAAATTTAACCCGTAAAATACGATCGTAAGCACCAGATAATTCCCGCCATTTTGTTCTTTGCCCAATATCATATAAAATGGAAAATTCCATGTTGACTTTTATGAATAAGCATACGCAGTTCGTTGAATCGACTGGGTTGTAGTTGCGATAATGTACTGTACTGTAGAAGTCGACCCTACGATGCACGTAAAAATAACGATCTAATTTTTAGCGATCTTGGACAGCAAAAAATGGACTCGATTAATGTTATCTTATGGTTCCTTTCTGATATAAATATCCCCGTATTTTTGCCACTTCTTGTCCAAACCTTACCGTCTTGTTTCAAAATAATCAGCAAATGAAATGCACTTAAGTCAGACACCCGAAAAATCCAAGTACGCACAGATTCGTGCTGCCGTTTCTTGGTGAATTTAGCACGGGGCTTGGCCGGCTGCACAGGCCAGCTATGTAACCCTGGGAAGTGCGATCGTCATAACGCAAACTCAATGGGAAAATTCTTTCGGAGGTCTGGTATTTTCACACACTATATCCCATAGGGGATGGCGCGAGTTGTGATTGGCTGGCTCAGAATCAACGTATTTGAACCAATCACAATGCAGAGGCAATTCAAATTTTGCAATAGATCGTGTGCATGTGATGTCACCGAGCAAAACATGGTCCTTTGTTTAGTGGTAAAAGCGGATACGCACGAAAGTCTACTGCATGCATGGGACCACGTGCGTAATTGTTTTCGTTCGTAACGACGTCATATGATAACATTCCATAAGTCCTATTGTAAATAACTTTACGGTAGGAATGCTGGGAATTCCTTAATTTATGCAGGATAATAGGGCTTGGTTGTGCTGTTTGCGGCTGGTGGGCCGTTTACAGTGCAATTGTACAGATGGCTACTATGACAAACAGGTGAGCGCTGTACATGTATTGAACACTGCATCGCAAGCAAGCTGCGTCAAAACAGCGGTGTGGGAGTGTTTCATGAATTAACTGACAATATAACATAGGGTCAGGCGGGAATACAACTGTTGGTGGAATGTTAAAAAGTGCACATGGTCTGAAGAAAACTTCCGTAAATGCGGGATGGGTTTTTACTGTGAAAAGATGATATAAACTCAGCACAAAATACCAACATTTTTGCCACATACTTACATGGGCGAACATGACTTACGGCGCCATTTTTAGACTTGTACGTTCCTGTACAAAAGTGATGGCGCTCTTTGGAAATGTTGACTTTTTGTTGTTGTGTGAACCTTACGTCATTTTCGGTTAAACGGTTAACACCCGGTTAATAAAATCGGTTAAACGGATAGTGAATTAACCGAAAATGCATAGCCCTAGAAGATACCCATACAAACTTAAATGTAATGCAGTTTTTTCTTGAGATATTATAATGCAAATTATGGGAAATCTGTGATGTCATCCGGGTGGTCACATTGCATTTAATTTATAAGGGCAAACAGGGCATAATTACAAAAGGAAACTGAGGCAATGTGACCATGTTTTCTGAACTTTCTCTGGTTTTGTTGGAAAAGGGAGGTATGTTTTCACAGAAATATCCAATCTTTAAAGTGAGATATCTTGATTTTTTAAAGGAAAAGTTTATTGTGACAGGGTGTAGAAAGACATGGTCTGATATATCTTTGTCTTTCTTACAATACCCAAGTGTGTTAGTGTTGACTTTTGTTTTTCTTTTCCTCTCCCTTCAGGATACTAGGTGGGGTTTTTAGTGCTATAGTGTACAGCAGTGTCAGACAGTTAGCGAAATTAGTGCAAAGCTTTCAAGAGCAATCTTAGTGAAGTATATACCAACTACAGTGTATTGATTTAGCGATTTAGTGTATGAACTTTGAACTTTCTCATTCCAATTACTGAGTCAGCTCCCTGAACCTATTTTATCCTGCTATAGTGAATCAACCAAGGACTTAACAGGTAAGCTTTCTTTAGAGGCTTTTAACATGGTAGCAGAGCCTGGTTGCTAAATCCCATCCTACATATACAGAGTCATGGCAAGTTACAAAACCCCACCAGTATTTAGTGAAGCGAAGCCGTACACCAGATGGATCGAAGAGGTTAAAGCCTGGCAGGTAGTGACAGACTTAAAGAAAGAGAAACATGGCTTGGCCATAGCCTTAACCCTTCCTGAGGTGGGAGCCAAATCTATATGGGATAAGGTCTTCAGTGAAGTGGATATAGAGGAACTTAAGAAAGATACAGGTGTTGAAACCCTCATAAAGTTTATGGACAATGTTTTCAAGAAGGACGAATTATCTGCTGCCTATGAGGCTTACACTAAATTTGATCGTTACAGAAGGAAAACAGAGAGACGACCATGGAGGAATATGTTGTGGAATTCGAGAAGCTGTATAACAAAACCAAAAAGTATAAGATGGAGCTCCCTCAACCAGTCCTGGCCTTCAAACTTTTGGAGAGTGCTCAATTAGAGCATAAAGAAAGGCAACTAGTACTCACAGCTGTGAATTACAAGGAACCAGACAGCATGTTTTCTCAAATGCAGATTTCTCTTAAGAAGTTCTTTGGAGAACAGTCGATGTCATCAATGGAAACCAAAGATGGACTGGCCATCAAGGCTGAACCAACATTTATTGGTTCTGACGAAACTGCATTTGTCACTGGAAGAGGAGGTTTCAGAGGTAATGGTCGTGGAAGGTACAGTAATTCTCAGCATGATCGTGCTAAGAATTTTAACAGAGGTCGTGGCAACAGAGGAGGAAGACAAAATTCTCAGAGTATAACCAAGCGACTGAATCCGCTTGGACCTGATGGTTACCCTTTGAAATGTAGCAGTTGCGAATCAATCCGACATCTTCTGAAAGACTGCCCAGATTCATATGAGAACCTGCAAAGGAGTGTATTGCAAACTGGTAGTAAAGACGAGGAAGCTGTGTTGTTCACTGGGAACAAACAGTCAGAGACAGAAGTTTTATTGACAGAGGCTTTGGGTTCTGCTGTCTTGGATAGTGCGTGTAGCTCAACGGTTGCTGGAGAAGCCTGGATGGCTCATTATATTGATATGCTTGAAGAGGAAAAGAAGGCTCATGTAATTAGGGAGCAAAAGTGACACAGTTTTCAAGTTTGGGGTGGAAAGCGCTTGAAGTCTAAGGAGAAAGTTACCATACCATGTGATATTGCTGGTGTGAAATGCCAAGTGACTACTGATGTGGTGGAAAGTGATATTCCCCTGCTTTTGGGAAATCCGGCAATGAAGAAGGCAAAAGTGAAACTTGACTTAGAAAATGACTGCGCAACCATTTTTGGGAAGACAGTTGACCTTCAGTGTACCTCTTCTGGTCACTACTGCATCCCTATTGTTGAAACAACAATTCCTGTCAGTGACACAGTAGAGGCCTTGGTGTCAGAAGAAGAGAGTTATAGAGAAAAACGAAAGAGAATTGAGAAGCTGCACAAGCAATTTGCCCATCCAACTGCACAGAAGCTGAAATACCTGCTGAAAGATGCCAATATTTCTGATCAGGAAACAATGGATTTAGTGGAAGAAATTGTATCAAAGTGTGATGTTTGTAAGAGATACAAGAAAACACCTCCAAGGCCTCAGAAGTTGGATTGCCTCTGGCTAGAGAATTCAATGAAGTTGTGACCTTGGATCTCAAAGAATGGAAAAGTGGCGTATATTTTTTACACATTATTGATGTTGCTACACGTTTTAGCATGGCTGGTGTTATCTACAGAAAAACCCTAAGGTGATCATTGATACAGTGATGAAGTTGTGGATTGGCAGTGGTTTGGGAGCACCAAAAAATTTCTTTCTGATAATGGTGGAGAATTTTCCAATGAGGATTTCAGAGATATGGCTGAAAACCTTAACATTGAGGTATGGAACACAGCGGGTAGGAGTCCCTGGCAAAATGGTCTGTGTGAGAGAAACCATGCAGTTGTTGATAATTGTGTTCAGAAGATTTTGGAGGATTACCCCTTAACATGGATATCGAGCTAGCTCTAGTATGGGCAGTGAATGCAAAATTCATTGCAGATGGTGTATGGATATAGCCCTTACCAGCTTGTGTTTGGTAGGAATCCAAACCTGCCATCAGTGCTCTCTGACCAAGCTCCAGCCCTTCATGGAACCACAGTGAGTGAAATATTTGCTAAACATTTGAACGCCTTACATGCAAGTCGAAAAGCGTTTTTGTTCAAGCTGAAGCATCAGAGAAGATAAGGAGAGCCTCCGACACAAGATTAGAAGTTCTGATGATTTTTTTCAGCCTGGTGACAAGGTGTATTACAAGCGTGATGAGAGTAACAAATGGAGAGGTCCGGGCAAAGTTCTTGGGCAAGATGGTAAAGTGGTTTTTGTCCGTCATGGTAGTGTGTATGTGAGAGTGCATCCCTGTCGACTGCTAAGAATTGATGCAGAGTTTGATAAACCACCTATGAGGGACCCCAAACTTCAAATTCTTGGGAAGAGGGGTCATGATAGTTCCCAAACAAGTGGCAAGGCAGATGGCTTTCCTGAACCACAGGAAGAGGAAGATGATTATAGTGATAATCCTCAGGCAGTGACTGATGACATAGAAGAAGGAGAATCCAACCAAGATCATAACCAGTCTGACCAAAGAACAGAAATACGATCTGCCCAGACATTGCCCAAAGTGAAACAGAACATCACTTACTTACCAACTGGTGGAAGCTCATGGATTGAATGCGAAGTTGTACAAAGGGTCTGGAAAGGCCACTGGAAAATACCGTAATTGGTTTTATGTAAAGGAGAAAAGTGATTCTTCACTTAAAGAGCTGGATTTTGGAAATGATGTGCAAGATTGGAAGATTGTGGAAAATAATTCAGATGAAAGGGATGAATCTGGTGCCAGTGAAGAGGCCAATGCTGTCTTTATTCCCTTACACAGACATGATGAGCCAGAAGTTAGACTTGCCAAAGATGAAGAACTTGCTAATTGGAAGAAGTTTCAAGTATATGAAGAGATTGTAGATTGTGGCCAGCAAACTATATCTACCAGATGGGTGATAACAGAGAAGTCAGCTGATGGTAAGAGAACTGTCAAAGCCAGACTTGTGGCTCGTGGGTTTGAAGAACAGAATTGTGTTCAAGCTGACTCTCCTACAGTTTCTAAAGAGACAATGAAGGTTTTTCTGGCTCTGGCATCTACTCTCTCCTGAAATGTCACTCAATAGATATTAAAGCTGCATTTTGCAAGGAAATGAGATCAACCGTGAGATGTTTCTGAGGCCACCTAAAGAGGCTGATGTTACTGGCAAAGTGTGGAAATTAAAAAGTGTGTGTATGGTTTGAATGATGCCTCAAGAAATTGGTATTTCAGTGTCAGGGATGAACTCCTTAAACATGGATGCTCACGCTCAGAAGTAGACCTGGCATTATTTTTCTGGCACAATGAAGGGAAACTGAAAGGCATTTTCATTTTGCATGTTGATGATTTCCTGTGGGCTGGTACAGACAACTTCCAAAGAATGGTGGTAGACAGGGTAAGATCAGCTTTCAAAATTGGGAAAGAGGCAGAAGGTGCTTTCAGATATATTGGACTTGAAATTGCTCAAGGAAAAGATGGCATCATGCTCACACAGGATAATTACGTAGATTCCCTTTTCAGAGATCCCTGTTCCAGCAAAAAGAGTGGCTCAAAAGGAGTTTTTACTCAAACAAAGTGAAGTGACAGAGTTGAGAGGAGCCATTGGTCAAGTGCAGTGGGCATCTAACCAAACAAGACCTGATGCCAGTTATGATGCCTTGGAGCTTAGTACTGCAACCAGAGAACCTAGAGTAAAAGATTTGCTCCAAGCCAATAAGGTGATCAAGAAGTTAAAATCAAAAAGGAGTAACATCCTCTTTCCTAACCTGGGGAAAATAGAGCAGTTGAGTTTGACAGTATTTTGTGATGCCTCCCTATGCAAATTTAACTGATGGAGTTTCCAGTGCCGGTGGTCACATTGTGTTTTTGACTGGTGAGGACAACAAGTCTTGTCCCCTTACTTGGCGATCTGGAAAAATTCGAAGAAGAGTGGTACGGAGTACTTTAGCGGCAGAAGCTCTCTATGGCTGATAGCCTTGACTCAGCATATTGCCTTGGATATCTTCTGTCAGAAATGGTTTTTAACAAGCCTAAGGAAAATAGAGTGCCTATCAGAGTGTGTACTGATAACAAATCCCTATTTGAGAACATTCACTCTACCAAAGCAGTTAGTGAAAAGCGTCTTAGAGTGGAGATAGGAAGCATCAAGGAGATGCTCCATAAAGGAGAACTTTCTAGTGTCAAGTGGATTGAGAGTGGTGCCCAAATTTCAAATTGCCTCACAAAACATGGGGCATCTTGTAAGGAACTAATGGATGTCCTACAAATGGGGAGCTTACAGAACTATGGTGTTTCCCATCAGTATCCTACCAGAAGTTAAAGTTGTTTCCAGAAAAAGAAAAAAGGGGGAGATTTGTTAGTGTTGACTTTTGTTTTTCTTTTCCTCTCCCTTCAGGATACTAGGTGGGGTTTTTAGTGCTATAGTGTACAGCAGTGTCAGACAGTTAGCGAAATTAGTGCAAAGCTTTCAAGAGCAATCTTAGTGAAGTATATACCAACTACAGTGTATTGATTTAGCGATTTAGTGTATGAACTTTGAACTTTCTCATTCCAATTACTGAGTCAGCTCCCTGAACCTATTTTATCCTGCTATAGTGAATCAACCAAGGACTTAACAGGTAAGCTTTCTTTAGAGGCTTTTAACAAAGTGAAAGTCCACCAGGATATATCTTTAATAAGCTAACACCACTTAATGATCACAAATCAAATGGAAGGGTCATTAATCATTGACTGACTCAATATTATGATGATATCTACAGGTACCCAATATCATTGCTGGAAATTTATAATTTGATAGTTTTCATCCAATTATAGCCTACATTCCATGCACTTAATTACTGTAGCATGTAGGGGTGTACCGGATTTGGAATTTTAAAATCTGGCCGGAACCGGATTTGCCGGATTTAAACCAAAATTCCTGCCGGAAATCCGGCCGGATTAGCCAGATTTAGTCCAATGAAAGAACAAGAACCTATTGGTGGGGTAAACCTTAGGAGTCCCAGTGAATGCAGGTCTTTTGACCTCTATATCTGTAGCATCTTAGCCACCATCAGCAAACATAGTAGTGGTCAGGAGCTGTGTTATGTCTATTATATTTGTGAGCAGAGCTTTGGTATTCCCTTACAAAAACTGTTGAGTTCATGTCTAATTTGGGTTTTGTGACGTGGCATGTTTCATGAATGGTTGGGCTAATTGACAAAATGTTTCTTCATACCATTCCTGAATGAGATGCCCAAGGATTCAGTTCAGTGAGGGATAAAATCAAGATGTATTTTGAACACTTAGCTGACACTTTTAAAGCCAGGCATGCAACATGTTGAAAATGACTTCATAAATATCTGTCAATGCAAATTAAGGGACTAAAGTATGCAAACATTGGCAGTCAATATCCAAATTGAAAAGGAATCAATTATAATCTGAAAAGGAACCAATTACGATTCTTAAGGTGATTCAACGCATGTTTTAAATTTTGGTTTAAAAAAATTTCAGTATAAATCCTATGCTATACTGTACATGCAGAGGTGGTGGTAATAGTAGCACTGTAGGGGTCAGGTAGGAATGATCTCAGGAAGTTGTCCAACTGTCAAAGGACCATAGGATGTAGGACTATGCTACTGTAAGTAATGTGAAATTTTCTTGATGTACTGTAGGCCTATCAGTCATTGGCATTATATTTCATCGGTTTTTCACCTATTAATTGCAAAGCTGATTTTAATAATCAAGGAATTACTGACACTATTTATACTGCCAACATCATTTATACTATCTTAGTTGACAAGTAAGGATATTAAATGTGATTAGAAGATTTGCTAGTAAAACAGCTAAAAGGCCCCAATAAAAAAAAATACCTGATTCTCATTACCGTGGCAAGACTGACTTTGAACACCAGTGGATGTATTTTTTTAAATTTGGTATTACTGAATAAAGCCCTTCTTGGTTCCTGTAAGTCAATGCCGCCCCTCATCACCTTCTATTTATGTAATTCCCCAGCTTGCCAGAAAACACAATCTGGCATCAGTCATATGGCACTGGGATAGCACCCTTTTAACTAGAGGGCATGTGATAGCTCTTCCTCTCTCAGTGCAACTTGCCAATTGAGTTGTTGTAGTTCACATGTTCCTTAGTACTTACACAGCTTGTACACCTAGTAGCTATCTCTCCATGGTGTCAGAACAAGTCCGAGCTTGAAGACGGGCAAGAGGAGAGAGGAAGAGCTACCTTGTCATCCTCTACTTCTGGAGGGCACTATCCTTGTGCCAAATGACTTATGCCAGAAAGTGCTTGCAGGCAACCCAGAGAATTACATGGAGGTGACTATCGGTGTTCATAGACTCTGAAACCAAGTAAGTTTTGTTGATTGCTTCCATCAACCCCAACTGCATTTTGGCTAAGAAAATTTGACATCTGACATCTTTTCTGATGGTTTTTGAATATATATTTCCCAGAATCACTATTAATCCAGCAACTGATTTCTGCACATCAACTTGAAGAGAGCACTAGAGAAGATTTATCTGGGTTTGATAAGCTGTGGGTTGATTCACTGACACTGCTTCACAAAGTATTTTAAATCACTGGGGCCTTTTATGAGTAACTATACTGTACATACATTAAGTACCGAATGGGGGTGACTAAGTCCTTCATCATATTAGAAAGTTTGCAACTAATGATAACACTCTATAGCTAGATCTTTCAATAATGTTGTTAGTAGCACATTCCTATCCTAGTCTTTAGCATTTTATGACATTTTGTCAAGTCCTGTAGTAAATTAAGTTGTGTTGTACAGCTTATCCACAAATCCGGCCTGATTTAAGACAAAATCTGGCCGGATGCCGGATTTGGAAAAATCCCAAAATCCGGCCGGAATTCCGGCCGGATTTGAATTCCGGTGCACCCCTAGTAGCATGCACAATATACTGCATTAATGTAGGCATACAGATTACTGTATGACATCAACTTTTCATGCGAAAATTCTACACAAATTTTGAAGTGTCCCTCCACTGGTAAACTATGACTACTTCCATGGATTAATGTTCCTTTCATTATCCTGCTAAAACACAAATTAATTCTGCAAATTTCTATGTTTGCCATTATTGTGAATATTTGAACAGTGGAAGTGTCACCAAATTTTCATTATATTGCAAAATCCTCATCAGATACAAAATTGCAACATTTTGATCTTATTGTGGGTTGGAGTTCAAGGTTGGCAGGTCATCTAATTTTTCTTTACTGTATTTAACATTGACACTCATATTGTAGATAAACTCAGGAACTTGCTAAATACCCCAAATGTCCCAGCATGCCCTAGCAACTGATTCTTGAACAGCTTCCAAATTAACAGCATTGGCTAAGAATCAGATCTATAAATATTGTAAGACTGATGGAAAAATTGAGATAGTACAAAATATTTTTGATTGTTCAGATGAATGTGAAAAACAATATACGAAAACAAATGTCTTTACTATTGAAAAAGAATATGTTCTTCCTGTCCTTACTATCTATGGTTTCAATGATGAATGCAAGCCCCCATACCATTGTCTCAATTTAACACTTCTTAAAGCATTTGTTTTTCAGCATTCTTCCTTTACATATGTAATGATAGTTGATTACAAATCTGTTTATCCATCAGACAAACACAATGAGATGAAGTGGTATTTTAATGCAATTTTTACCATGGATCATGGATGATACAAAGAGAACTAAATTTCAGTCCTGTAAACTGTAAATGTCAAACAGACACAAACCATACAGTATGACTCTCTCTCTTCTTCTGTATACATATGTGTGCCTTCCTCACTTTGTGTTAAAACATTGAAAAAAGCAAAACTTGAAAGAGACACAATTTCAATACAAACTAGAGCATTACAAAAGAATCTTAACACTCTGGAAAGTGCTATGAAGGATAATACTGAAGCAAAGGTACGCATCAAAATATGATACAACAAAAACACTGTTTTGATGAATAGGAACCATTATGGCATGAAAAAGAAACATACAGTATAACACTATAAGATAAAGTTTCTATATCATTGCTGATAATAATTGAAGTGAACACAGTCTGTCATGTGTTCAGCAGGATAAAGGCGAGCTACAAATTATATTTGCATTGTGAGATTATGCATAGCATCCTGCATTTTATGCTCAAACATATACTGTACATTATAATAATAACTAAGCATTTGTATAGCACAAAAATGTTAGAAAACATCTCAATGTGCTTTACAGAGAAGAAAACAAACAAATTGCAAAGAAAATGCCAGTCTAAACAAGTACTGTAGCACTTAAGATGGGTTGTAAAAGGTGTTAAGAGTAGTTTTAGCCTAATATGATCAGGAATAAGGTTCCAAAGATGGGGCGCAATAATTGAGAAAACATAAAGAACAAGAATGATACTGTATAGAAGTGATGCAAGTAATCATTGTGTATCATATTAAAAAGTGGAAATAGTTAACTGGCAAGATGGAGATCAGTGCCATCTTCTTTTAAATGTTTCCCATAGTCCAAGGAAAGCAGTTTCCTTCTGTCTTTCACACTTTTTGCATAAATACCACCCTTCTAAATTCTTTTTTTTCACAGTATCACTTAAATATTTTGGTAAAGATCACATATTGTAAAGGTGAGATCATTTCTTTTCTGCTGAATTGTTAAGGCTGTTTGCATGACTATTACTGCATGCACACTCTAAATAACATACATGTGGAAAAAATAACACTCATGCATTACTGTACTGTGTGTTACAAATCCTCCAGTACACTTCAATATTGATGTAAATTTTCTAATTACAAGAGAAAGACACTTTGATCTTGCCTCTTGGGCACATTTCATGAACTAACTCAAAAGACTGTAAATAAGATTATTAACCTAAAGACAATGTATTGGCAAATATCTGCCACAGAGCCTTCAGTCATGGTCAGACTACGCAAGATTATCTTAAAGTTACTGCAGTTTTATGCTTGACTTAAACAAAGGTGTAAAGCCAAGTCTATGAGGTCTGAAATTTTAACCTCAAAATGTACACATTCTCAGTCAGTGCAAAGAAATGACAACTTTCATGGCAACTGAAGTGTTTTGGCCCCCAACATTACTCACTTAGGGGAACACCAAATTTTGCCCATGGATATTGAATTATGCCTGGGAAAAAGTTGGATTTGACTTTTTCTTTCCAAATGAGCTACTACCTAGAAACGTTTGACCTAATTCTTAAATCAAGAAAACTATGGCCACCTGAGAATAATTATCAAACCGGGAGGGGGGGTACACCAAAGAGTTATGTCCACCAGGTTGTTTTCAAAGTCTTGTTCGAAAAACTGGGTGGAACAATAATGCTGATATTTTTAGAAATGTTGACTTTTGGTGATATCTTATGAGCATGAGCAAAGTAATTCAATCTTTGATAAATATGTTTTTCTGATTATTTAAATTTGTATGTCTGTATGTGTGCAGCCATTACTCTTAAACAAGGGGGGAATACCAAAGCTGTCTATTTTCTAAAAAATACTAAACATTTGATATTCAGTTTATGTATCATATAATAACCTAGTTGGTAAGGCATAATAGAATACCTGGGGCACTGGTTTGTTGTTTTTCTTGTTTTTGAAATATATAGCATTATATTGGCAAAGTCTGTAAAAAACTCATTGGACCCCTAGTTCTTCAAATTATTCCCTTGATTGCAAATAATGTGAGCTGTTTGCATGTACTGTTAAGTCCTACAGTACAGCAGGAGTACTGTCTATTCCTGATTTGGCCTATCACATTAAAGAATCACGTCAAATGCATTATTACTTTGAGTAGTTAAGTAGTATAGCCCTACAGTACATAGCTGCAGAAATAGCATCATATAAATAGCAGTACAATTTTTTGCATTCTAAAGGCAGCATAGGGTAAAATTCACCAAAGGAATATGGTACAAAAGAACATAAAATAGAAACTGAAAACATGACAAAACGGCACCAATACAGAAAAATCAGGGAGTAATTGTGACTACAAGCAACAAGGAATACCTGAACACTTATCACAATTTTTTTTGTAGTTGAAGATGGTTACATGAGTATAGCTACAGTGAGTTATTCTTCCAGGTAATGTAATGTAATGTAATGTAAATAATACTTAATATGGCGCACTCCAGAACCAAAGGTTTTCTGAGGCGCTTTACAATAAAAAGAGAATATACTAAGTACCAAATGCTTCCTTAAACAGGTGCGTTTTCAACCTAGCTTTACATATTGAAATACTTGAACTACGTTTAATGCTGTCTGGAAGGGCATTCCACAACTTAGGACCATGAACAGAGAAAGATCTGTCAGCAAATGTGGAATTACGTGTGAAGGGCACAGTAAGGGATATTGACTCCTGGTTTCTAGATCGTAATCTGTACTTTGATTCAGGGACTTCACGCAGTAAATTCTTTAAGTACTGTTGAAGGTAAGGTTGAAGGAGCCATTTCTGTTACTACCTTTGAAAGAAAATTTCACAAATATTCAAAAAAATTGGGATATAAAATTTGACTTTGAAGCACAGTACCCTCCATATTTTTCATGGTCTGTTGATGTTAGTTTGTTGCTCTGCTCTGATGTTTGATGCCAATATAAAGATTTGCAATGCCTGCAACGATGTTTTGATTATACATGTACCATACCATACCATACTCTACTCCACCATACCATATCACATTGTAACATACCATATCATATCACATTACAAATTACATCATCCATATCTGATTACACTTAAGGCACAGAATGTCAAGGATACATTGGCACATAACACAAACACACTTTGAGCATGTTCATTACATAGGGTTCCAATGAAACCAAATGACCTTTGACTTGCCTCCAAAACAACAGAGATCAAAAGTTTTGCACACGCTAAGTGTAAAAGGCATCAAAGTTTAGATGCTCGAGATAGTACAAAGTTTTAACCTTCTATTAAAAGCAGTGTTGTAATGACTCGAGTCAAAGATGTGACTTCAGTCTGACTCAAGTCCCAAACTCATGGGACTCAACTCGACTCAAGTCACCACTTGCCAAAGACTCGACGTGACTCGAGTCACCATAAAATAAAATTTGAAAGACTCGACATGACTCGAGTCACAGAAGAGAATGACTCGACTTGACTGGAGTCTTTGTCCACAATGACTTGAGTCACACCCGAGATTAATAAAACAGAAACTAAAATTTTTTTCATCATCGGACGCAAACCAACGGCCGTTAATTACTGCTTTATCCATTATGCGCTGCTATCTGTACATAGGGGGATCCTAACATACAGCTCTGCTTAACATGTGTAGCGCCGTCAATTTCACGCGGACAACCAACTTCTCGAAGCTGAGTGCCCTGTATGTGTAGTACTAGTGGTACCATGCCAGTGTAAACATTACGATTTCCCTAGGCCTAGACCTCAGTGTCTAGCCTAGTATACTACACTCCACAGATAGATGACTGATTTCCCTCGCCTCTGTACTAATATGTGGTATTTTGACTTGAAGTAGCTGAAGGTGTGACGAACAAAATTTCATTTCAATGTAGTCCTATTTAGTTGGTAATATCTGTTGTTGGTATCGAGGATTTTGATTAATGAAATCAGTTTGTTTACGGGGACACCTGTGTGACCTGTGGCTTCTGATGAATCGCACTTTAGGCCTATCATACTGTAATTATCACTTGTTTACATAACATTGGGGCCTTAGTGTCGTGTAACTGGTAGCAATGGTGTTTATATGTTCACAGCAAGATTAATTAATAGGGTGTATCATAGGTCTATATGATGAGTTTATGTGCTGAAGCATAAATTGCCTAGTTTGTGTTGCACATGTATGGCTTGAGACTCAATGAAGGCTTGATAGTGTAGTGTGGGAGTTTAATAGGTACTTGATTATATCTGAGTGTTCTTGTATGACAAACATATTATTACTTAATACGTCATTGCTCAATATGTAAAGGTTAATATAGTACTAACTTACAGATAATGTGTGTATTCCGATCTTCACATTTAGGGTTGTGAAGTCAAATTTCACTTGAAAGAACAGGAGTGCACATCAGTCACTTTCTTAACCCCTCCCCCATAGGCGCACAATGGAGGGTTACATGGGGGGCACTCACCCTCCCAATTCGGGTGAAAGGAGTTGGTCTATTTGGGCAAAACATGGGCAAAGCATGATAAACAGTGACATTCGGGCAAAACATGCTCTTGCCCCCTCATAGAAAATTACCCTCGTACGCCTATGCCCCCCTCCTCCAACAAAAGTGTGCAGTCGCTTAGCAAAGGACTGCATTTGCAAAAGATTAACCCATCACGTACCATGGACTCGATGCCAACACAACATGTAAGAGATCAGGTGACTTGGAGTGACTCAAAGAAAATAAACAAATTATGACTAAGGTGACTCGAGTCACAAGACCACTCAAGCTTTCGAAAGACTCGAAGTGACTCGACTCGAGCTGAGGGAAGACTCGACATGACTCGGCTCGACTAAAATTGCTAAAGACTCGACATGACTCGAGGCGACTCCAAGCTTTCCAGAGACTCGAAGTGACTCGACTCGAGCTGAGGGAAGACTCGACATGACTTGACTCGACTAGAATTGCTAAAGACTCGACGTGACTCGAGACTCGACACCTTGTGATTCGAGGTGACTTGTGACTCGACATCAAGTGACTCGATTGCAACACTGATTAAAAGTCTAAATACCCTTAATAAACTTTGACCTCCACCAGAGAGGATGAGGATAATTCAATCAATAAACTGTAGGCCATTCAAATGCCAAGTATACAATTCATACAGGTTTCCCTGCTTGATGTATCACTAACAAGACTTTGACCCCTTCACATCCTGTAATTTAAAAATAACTTTGACATCTGCAAAAACAACAGAGATCATCTATTAATGTGGATCATTAACATCAAGTATGGTATGAGATTCCTGGTTTTGAGAGAGATATGGTTTACAAAGATTCAACCTTTTGACCATCCCTGAACCTCCAAAAACTTGCTTTGACCTCCACCACAAGAGTGGGATGTTAACACTAATTTGATACCTCACGGTCATATTAAATCAAGTACAGGTATGAGATCCATCATAGTGTCCCTGCTGAAAATTACCTCATTTACAAAGTTTTATCATTTTCAACCAATGAACTCAAATGACTTTTGGTCTCAACCATAGACAATGCCCTACCATAAACAATGAGGACCATTAAATCAATTTGGCAAATGGCCATCCACATGCTACATGTTGCACCAAAGTTTCCTTGCTCGAGATATCATGTTTACTTAAGCTTGTAACCTTTGGTGACCTAGAACAACCTTTGACATCTATCAAAACAATACTGGCCATTTTCCAAATACAGTTCATCCATGTACCAAGTATAAATTTCCTCAAAGTACCACTGTCTTGAAGTGCAGTGTTTTTGAATGCAGAATTCAAAGTTGGCACTCGCCCGGTCACCATCTGCGACTAAAAACAGCCTTGGACGAGCGAAGAACCTTTCTTCTGTAGCCTGATGGGTGACTAGAGAAATGTCACCAATTACCACAGGTGTAGGACTTTCACCCAAAATACTATCAGACTTTTCACCAAAAGTTTTTACACAAAGTCCAGACCCCATCAGACATAAACTCCCAGAGCATGA
The DNA here is from genome assembly GCA_037179385.1 of Holothuria scabra. Classification (NCBI taxonomy): domain Eukaryota; kingdom Metazoa; phylum Echinodermata; class Holothuroidea; order Aspidochirotida; family Holothuriidae; genus Holothuria; species Holothuria scabra. The sequence goes on along the minus strand of CM074187.1, from coordinate 6,106,196 downwards.
ATGAAATTGAATATCACTTTTCTTATCAAAAAAATTATTTATAGGGGAAACCCTGGTAAAGTGGATCATAAAACTTTATGATGTAACTTTTCACAAAGAGTAACTAAGTTGGGAATGTTACCCATTTTAACTGGGAGGGGACAAAACGTACTTTCGACATGCAAAACGGGTCCTCCTGGAAACAAATATTGACTCATAAGATATTTTAAAAAATCAGCAGGTATACACTTGGCCTGGAAACCACTGGGCATAGTGGACCCATTGAAATGTTCAAGCTTAGTAATGCATCAAATGATAGTACAACTACATGTCCTAATGTACAAATTGAGTGTCAAAGGATCACATTATTACTGAGTCTACCAAACACTGGGGAGTTATTAGGAGAAAAAATGTCTTTTGCCCATCCTTGAGTGAGTGATGAATAAAATGTGAGGAAGGAGTAGCAGAAATCACTGAAGTCTGAACCTCTGTGGTCTCGAAGATACCCCAGCTGTTACTTCCGGTGTTACTGTCACCCGGTCAAGATTCTTGAAAATGGTGTATTGACCAGAAAGCTGGGCTCTGCATTGACTAGGCCTATTTAAGTGTGTTGTATACTGATGTTCTCACTGTGTAGTTTTTATCTTTGTATTTCTGCCCATTCTGGTTTTCCCATTTCGTGTTTATTTTCAGTAAGTGACTTTCACGTTAGATATTGCAATACCATACATATTGGAAATTTCAGTTTTGTGGAAATGTACACACATCAAAAACTGGAAAAAAATTAAACGCTCTTTTTATTTTTTTGCACAAACATCAGTGCATCAAATAGACAAGCCATTGCATCAAAATTGCATCATGGCAGCTTAGTGTAAACACTGCATAAGTCCTACAGTGACTGCTACAATAGGCACAGTTAAGCATGTAAGATGTTTGTTGTCAACAATGCTTAAACCGTGCAACAACAAAAATTTTATGCAAATATGAAAATATCACACATTTAATAACTGAAGATGTATTTACAGGATTTTATATACTGTATATAAACTTATAGGCCCAATGGATTACTGAAACAAATAAAAAAGCTGAAAACTTTGTTCTTTTTTGCAGTTTACTTACATATTAAAATTGAAATGCATAGAGCTACCCCATTCTCAAAATAATAACAGTGTGAAGTATGCTTATGTAATGATTGTGTAACTTTCCAATTTATTGTTTAACACAGACAATGAAATACATGGCGAAAAAAGTGGCTGTTTTAAATGAAAACTGTTAGTGCAAAACTGATTGACAAAATTAGGACAAATGGCTGGATGTTAAATGTTGAAGCCTTTTAATAGCATTATTGTCTAAAGTATGTGAAAGGTAAAATAATGCAAAAATTGTCAAGTTGTGCTCTGCACTAAAAGACTGATACAGTAATCTATGGTTTCAAAATTGTCAGTGGCACACAGAACTACTTGTGGGATAAAGTATGGGTGTTCACAACAGGGCTGGAAAAATTCAAATTTCCCAGGATGCAAATCAAAAATTACCAGCAAGCAAATCAAAATTTCCCAAAGACTTCAAATACAAAAGTAGTCAAATTTCCCTCCAAATACCAAAATTTACCTGCAATGAGCTACCCAAATTGCTGTTTTATTCCAGCCATGGTTCACAAGTGATTGAACATTGTACAAGGCTCCTGCCACATAGATTTGAGTTTTTCATGGATTTTTAATTTTTCAAGAGCACATTTATTAAGTTTTTATCTTCACTCAGAGCTGTACCACTGTATAGTTGTCTCTTTCACCTGGTGTAATTCAACCCTAAAGTACAGTATTATTTATAAAGTACAAATGCTGCAATGTCAGCAATTGATGGTAACAGATCTAGAGTATACCACCCCTTTAATACACAGGTACTGCAGTACTTTAAGTTCTCAGAGTTGTAATTCTAGTATACTTGCATGTGTGTACCATGTGTGTGTATTTAAGAACCATAGCTTAGAATGACAGTATGTTTCGGCAAAACAGGATGTGTTTTAATGACCCTGAATGGAACATGCATGACCTACCAGAATTTAAAATACTGTGCTACAGTACAATATATTCAAACAATTAGAGCAGGATTTCATTAAAGGACTGCAACCAGGAATTTTGATTCAATAAGACATGCAATGAGTTAAAATTTATGTTACACCAGCTTCCAGAAAATTTTGTATTTATAGCATAAAAATGTTTTTGAAATGCCACAGCAATACAAGCGAAGGAAAGACCCATTTGTGAAGTGCATACAGTACATTTAAGGGACTTGCTTCTTAAGCTGGTTTGTGCAAAATTTTTTATTTATTTTTCCAAACTTTTAAAGTTTTGCTTTTACAATAATGTCAACTTGTCCCACTGAGACAATCCTTAATAATAGTTAATAATTTAATTTGGGTTTTTTTAATCATGACTGGTTGCTTTTCTAGATCACCCACATAACCATTACAAAACCAGTAATTACACAAATTCAAATTTTTAATTTTGGGCTTTAGATTTGAATGTGAAACTTATAATTATGCTAATGGAATGCATTGTCATGGTGCCACCCTCCTACACCCTTGCTGCTTATCAATGCCAACTAAATACATATCTTTAATAGTTCTTGGAGAGTTACTTGTACTTAATATAATCAACCAACTGTTAATTTTCTTCCAACATACAATTTAAGTTTATAGTTTGAAGTGTTCTTGCAATAGTTCTGTAATACCTCCTGCATTTCATGTAAACTGAGGCCTCACCAATTTACCTATTTCATTCAACTAAGGAAGAAGAAATCATTTCTGGACAAAACAGAACGGCCATATTTTATCCCTTTCATTTTATTTTTTTTCAATTTCTTTACTTAGCTGAAATTAAGTTTAGGTTCTACTGTAACAAATCTAAAACTACTCTTCACAGCCACCATTATGTGCACACATATTTGTATAACTTGTGCAGAACAAAATATCCTTAAAAACAGAACATTAAAGCCCATTTTTTAAACTGGTGCTTGTGATTGGGAGGAGTCAAAATCTGATTCTGTAAGAGCCATGGCTATCAGGCCTTTTTGATAAGAAATGTTCCTTCAGTTTTATATTCTCCTGGTATACTACAAAACACACTCCACAGAAAATTAACGAGTGTGGTAGGTGTGTTATTTTATTTAACTTCAGTAGATTTATATGAGCTCCAAATCCAATCTAGGGGTGCAAAAACTCACCTCCTGACAGTCATTTGGGTTGAAGGCTGGTGTGCAATCTCATTCGCATGCCTCAAAATTAAAGGTCTGCATAACACAGTCAAATTATTTCTTACTAGTTTTTCAAGCCATGGATTGGTATGGTATTAAATGGTGTGAAGGAGGGCAATTCGTCTTAAAGGCAATTTAAGAACAGTAATGTACATGCACGGTATGTATGGGATGTGGCCTACTGCAGCTTTTGCCATTACAAAGGTCACTGTAAGCAGGATCACCCTCCCTTTACATAAATCTGGTTTGTCTTTCAATGTGTTTTGGAAATGGGTCACAATGAAAAAGCATAACAGTGAAGCTGAATGCAAAAATACCTTGATAGTTCACCGACAAAAGAGGGTCACTGGCTAGAGAGGAGAAAGACAAAAACTGGTTTAAAACAAAGTTGCACATGAAGAAAAAAACAGAAAATTAAAAACTTATGAAGGTTGCACTTGCACTTTTACTAATCTGCCATAAACACTGTCTGGTTTCTTGGAGATGACAGTTTTTCTGTGTATGAAGTTGTACATAATTAATAGTAAAAGCTCTGATTTGTTTACATGAAGCAATTTTGCTTCGTTTTGTTTCATGATCAAGCTAAGGTTTTGAGTGTTCCCGAGAACCACTATGTTGTATGTCACTGTTCAACCTAATCAAAGTACTCATCAACACTGAAATGAGTTCTACTAAACACAATCATCAAATCCATACATGAATGATCAAAGGTAGGTGAATATATATTCCTACTAAATAGAAGTTTACATACAATTACAACCATGGTTATCACAGAACTAGTTATGTGCTCTTCCCCTAAATTGCTTTTACTTTAATATTTGGAATCAGTACATTAACATCACTCCAAGACAAAATAACACTTTCATTGTTACATTGATAATTATGTTGCTGGGCAGACTCCGATTAGGCATACTACTCTAGCAATGGCATTGGAAACAATAAAGCTGAGCAACCGGGAGGTCAGAGGTTTGATTCGTGACTGGTCAAAGTAAGGTGGATTTAATACCCGACTTGCAAGGATTGACAGGAGCTGTGCAAACCCCGAGTACATGAACTATTTATCTTATAGAAGCCTATAACCCTTAAGTAAGGTGAAGACATGGGTCTATGGCACCAAAATTTCCCAATAAAAGTCCTTGGACTTATAACCAGAGAGCCAAAAGGCTTAGTGATTCCTTGCCACTGAAATTTAAGCCTTTTTTTTTCAAATTGACAGTGCTCTGTAATGTACCCACAAAAATACATGCAAGGCATCCAAGCTTCCTACATTGAGAATGTGGTTGTCCTTTGACCACCTACAGTAGAACTACCGTTCCGCTCACGGTATCACATCCACATACTATGTGTGAAATTTTCCATCCATGGAAAATTGTGTAAATATGATATTGAGACTCTGACCACTTGTGAACCAAAGTGACAATTCACCTCCACCAAAAACTATAGGGATCATTTGTTCACTATATACATCATCCACATGTCAAGTATGAGGACCCTACAAAAGTTACCTTTCTTGTCATAGTTATGCAAACAAGCTTTTCAGACTTTGACACTGCTGACACCAAATGACCTTTGACCTCCACGAAAATCAATTGGGACCATCATTTAGATATGTACCCAAGGCACACACTAAAGACGAACTTAGTTACATGGATTTTTGAGATACAGTGTTTACAACATTTTGACCTTTTGACCTGTATTGACCCCAAATGACCTTTGACCTCAACAAAAATCGATAGGAATAATCTACTTCATGCAAGCAACCCACACACCAAATATGAGCACAGTCACATTAAGATATCACGTTTTCAAGGTTTTCACCTTTTGACCTCCTGTGACCCCAAATGACCTTTGACCTCCACAAAAATCAATAGGGATCATTTACTTCATCCAACCAACCCACACACCACATATGAGATTAGTCACACTTACCCTTCTTGAGATACCTTGTTTGCAAGCAATTTCTAAGGAATTTACCATTTGGACCTCTTGTGATCCCAAATAACCTTTGACCTCCACAAAAATATAGAGATCTTTTAATCCAAATTATGAACCTACACATGAGCATAGTCACACGTAACGTTCTTGAGATATCACGTTAACAAGGTTTTGACCTTTTGACCTCCTGTGACCCCAAATGACCTTTGACCTCCACCAAAAACAATAGGGGTCATCTACTCAATATGGCCAACCCGCACACCAAATATGGGACTAGTCACACTTACTCTTCTTGAGAAATAGTGTTTACAAGCCAAAGCGTCACATACACACACATACACACGACATCACCATTGCATCGATTCCTTACCTGCAGACGGCAAGGAATCAAAAACAAGTATCAACCCAATAAACAATTAGTCAACAACAACTACAGTAAACCTTCAATATGAATGTCAATGTCAAAAATCTTGCACCACTTTGCACCTGCTGTAGGATGCTCCAAACAGGCAATTTCCTTCACCTTAGACCCCTCCCTTAGGCTAGCCAAACTCCCATGGTGATGTTGCCCCTCACCCCCCCCCCCCCTCCTTTCCTTCCACTGAGATGAAGGTCTGGCTATAGGCCTGTATGTTATGAACCATTCACAGCTGCAATGAAGGTGTGACTGCAACAAACTAACAATTTTTTCACTATGTTATGTACTAGTGCCTATGGCAAGCTATTTTAACATTAACCTCCCAATTTCACTTAAGTGGAATTAGATTTTGCTTACATGAAATGCATTCCACTTAAGTAAAATTGAATTCCACACAAGTGAACTTTAATTCCACTTAAGCTGAATTCAGGTCTACTTAAGTGAAACAGAACTACTGTACGGTTATGTGAAAAAAGGTAGCATTCCATGTCATTGCACATCAGTAAAATTCAGTTCCCCTTCAGTGAAATTCAGTTTCACTTCAGTAAAATTTAAATATTCTCAAGTGAAACTGAATTTCACCTAATTGATATTCAATTCCACTTAAGTGAAATGCAAGTGTCTTCAGTGGAACTGTAGATAAATGTAAAAACGGCTGGCCATTTGTGCTTCCAGGATTCAACAGCAGATGCATCATCACTATGCCATCTACAGTATCAGAGACATAAACTGACATGGCCTCATACATCATCAGACCTTGAGTTTAAGATTTTCCAGGTGTGCTGCAAATCACTCTCCTAAGGAGTGTGGTACAGTAGGTGTGCTATTTTATTGAACAGATTCACATGAGCTCCCATTCTTCATCTAGGTGAGCAATAAATCCCACTCCTCACACTGATTTGAGGTGAGTGATGAATGTGTGATTGCACTTGCATGCCTCAAAATTCATGATCTGCACATCATAAAACAAAAAAGGACTCCTGTCTTACAGTACAGAGCAGTACACTCAATTAACCTTGTCAATGCACTACTGACTGTATAGAGTATTTTTGCTCTAGAGGCAGCATGTATGGGAGACTATTTGCTACTAGGTTATGTTAGGTAGGGTTTATAACCTACTAGTTTAATTGAGGATGCTCACAGCCTTTTGTCCAGTTGTGAGGCACTGAATCATTATTATTCCCCCTCCATTGCTTATGGAGAACATTAAACACATGAAACCACAGCAGAGGATTCTGTTTTTACAGAATTAGGCCTCCCAATTTCACAAAAAGCATAATTTCTGATATCTCATTCTAAATACAATGCCATTCCTGAAATCAAAATAAACAAGGAACCCTGATATCAGTTCCAATGGATTTGAAACAACAACAATTCATTTGCATAGCAGCATGTAAATAATTAGACCAATGAAAAATTTTGTTTATATTTTTGCAGTTTTGAAGTGACAAATAAATCCAAAGAGATTTGGGTCATTTCTTGATTCCCTGAAGAAAATCACACCCCCAGAATTAGGTAAGTGAAAAAAACTTACTCTTTCAAAGTGTGTAGTATATACTGTAACTGTCAATAGGCTGTGTTCAGAGATAGATAACCTCCTTAGCTTTACAATTTACATACATGTTGTAAATCACTTGTACAAGGCTTCGCAAGCAATTTCTATTATCCACTAATTTGCAGTGTATCTTTAAAAGCATGAAAGGCATCAATCATGTATACACAAACTGGTAATTGCCCTCTGAGAATAAACCGAGTTTTACATGTTGCGAGTACACATGCTACAAATCACACTATTTAGGGGCCATAGGACTGATAGGAGAGTGGTAAGTGGTATGGGGGCAAACGCTTGTTTCAAGGTCCCTACAAGTTGCAATCTGAAGGGTTTCAAAGGCTGTAGACAGTAGATACAGGTACTTTTCAAACACTGATGCAAAGGTGTCCTCTTCTTAGGAAAGCAAGATACTGACATTTTTTTCATTTTTATTGAAATTGAAAGGGGTTTTTTACCTTTTCTTCTAGAAAGGGGGGACAAATCTCCAAGTTACCCCATTAATGGAAACCTTGATAAAGAGTTCTTCTTCTAGTCATCTAGGTGTGCAAAGAACACACTCCTCCAAGCATACTAACTCTTAGTACTTTCATGTTCCCAGTAAATTGAGGTAAGTGGTAGTGCACAGTGGCACTTTTATGCTTCAAATTCAACATCTGCCTAAGAAGTGTGATTTGTAGCAAACCTAGAAAATCTTACCTCATGACTTGTAAACAGTTTGAAGCTTTTGCATAAGACCCCTTAAAAGATAACTTGATTCTCATTACCAGCCTGCCGAACTGATGCTGGATGCAGTGAGGATTTCATTTTGTTTTGAAATTTTTTGTTAATTAATAATCTGACTAGGTGAACTTAAGAAGAGTACATACTCTAGATGGGCTAAAAAATGTAAAGCATTTAAAATAGGTTCTGAATGAAGTTGAACACACTAAAAATTGGATTTATAATTAACAAAAATAAGGACTGGGTGACAGATGTTTTCAGAAATCAATGATGAGAATCATGGTATTTTTATGGGGGCCTGATGAAAAGTTAGCTCTATTATAAATCATGACCAGCACACACTGCACAAAGATACAATGTAAAGAATCAAAACTGAAAATAATCAGCAAATTGATATAGGGCAGGAGGTTGTGATGCCAAAGCCATCGAGGTACCTTGATGCATACACAACCATTCCAATGCAGTTACTGTACTCTTGCTCTATTTACACACCAATGCTACAGTATTGATCACTGCAAGCTACCTTCATGTGCACCCACTTCATATAGATCACTCTATATACTGCACTGTACATGGTATGTGCAAAGTCAGTAAACTCATTGAACCAATTCACTGTACAGTATACGTACAAGACAAGCTAGTTATGAGTTTGCAGCTCGGTTCCAACCAAAATTTGGTTTTAATAGGTCAAGCCAGCCACAATAGGAATGAAAAATGGTACATGGATAAAAGTAAAATGGAAGCCATGCACACAGAACTTTACTGTACACAAAAATAAACCGAAAGTAATCTCTAAACAATCGCAAACGGGACTCAACTCAAAATGTTTTTAACTCAGCCTTTGGAATTAAATCTGTTGAAAAAAGAAGTTCCCCCACAATTCTTGAATGTGTTTTCCAAGATTAATCACTTGAAGGAAAAGATTGCAGTAAATATTAATAGACTTTCACAGGAAATGACTACTGCATGTTACACCCTGTCCTTTAGTGTGCAATGCCATATGGTAAAAGGCCTATTGTATACAGTATATCACTATTCAACTTTGTTACTCGATTAAGCTTTGTACAGTATGGTGTGATTCCAAGAATTGCCAACTTTGTTCTTCCTATTGCAGAGTCTCCTACCACAGCTGTAAGGATGTTGCTCATAGCGCTTGCACTGTGAATGTACAGTACTATACATGTATGCAGTAATTGTCTACCAGTGTACCTTGCAATACAGACCATGAATGTACAGTACTGTAAACATAGTACTGTTTTTGAACTTTTCAGAGAGTATTGTTGTGCTTGGGCAGGCTCTGAACTCTGAACCTGTGATTGCACAAGTATGTGAACAGTGGGCTCTGAAAAGAAGTAGGTGATGAGAGAGAAACCGTGCCTCCTCTAAATCAAAATAGGGGAGATTTCATTTACAGTAGCCTTCTGTACTGTACAGTATAGTACGTCCAAGTGCTGAAAAATATTTTGGATTTCATTACATTCTATGTTTTCACAATTTATTAAGAGCAATGCGTACAGCAGTAAGCACATAATCTATAGCTGTTACAGTACAGCATATGCCTTGCAGTACAGTATCTGTATATCTTGCTAATTCTCTACATAGCATACAATGTGAAAATTACATCATATATTGCAATAACTGAGTGAAAAAGATAACAATTCTTAGTGCAAAGAGCACAAAAGTACTTAGTGAGTGAAGTGTGGGATCTAGTGATAGGGTTGCTGGTAAAAGTAACATTGCTGGGATTTTGTGCTTGAAAATTTGTTCCAAATTTGTTTCCCAGTACTTTACTTTGAAAGTTCACAATGGTGGGAGGGGGAAAATTTCACATCTCACAAGTCAAGCATGATAACATCTTTAGCATACATGTGTACTTATCATAGCTTTTGATAAGACTTAAAAGAATAGTCCAGAGACAAATTTATTTTTGATATGTTAAAGACGGACATATTCTAAGAATTCTGGTGCAAGATTGAACCATTCCCAATGTTTGGTTCTTGAGATATTAGCAATTGAAGTTGACACCTTTTCTATAGCAAGTGAACTTGAAGCAAACAAGTATGATGTCATGGATTCACATTGGTGGCCAACATTTTGTTCTTCTTTATTTTTCATTCTTTTAGTTTGACCTTGAATTGATAAGGGACACTATTTTGCCCCTAAGGCATATAAAGTTTTCAAAATTTCATTGCTCAGGATGCACCTATGGTATCAGTCTATCAAAGGTTATTTGCATTACATAGGTGGTAAATCTTCAGTGAAAACAAAACATTTGCCAATAATGTGAATCCATGACACCACACTTGTTTGCTTCAAGTTCATTCTATGTAGAAAATTTGCCACATTCAATTGTTAATATCTTGAGAATCAAACACGGGTAATACAGGGCTGGAATTAAACGACGGCCACGACGGCCACGGCCATCGTGCCCAAGGGGATGGCCGTGGTGCCCTACAAAAACAGCCACTTCTCATGGCCACGTAGGCCGTCGTGCCCGCAAGTACGTGGCCGTCGTGCCTTCCCATCTGAATGAAAAAATTTCATCAGGATTCCAATAAAATATCCTAAATACCGCAACAAAAAGGATACTAAATGAACTCGATACGCAACTTGCGCGATCGAATCAGACTGCTGGAAACTTGCCCTTAGTTTCTTAAAACTCTCGTTAACTCAATCCTTTAACTTCCCGCCAAAGTAGGGTGCATTGATAACCACAAACGTAAAATTTTACCCCCGCCATGGAAGTGATCGTTTGATATTTTCCGCTATAACCCTGTAGTATTACATGGAATTAGATTTAGAATTGCTTTCAATGTGTTTTCCTTGCTTTCTCACAGAAAGCACCGCGTAAGTTGTTGTACAAACTGTTCTGCACAAACACATTGTACAGACAACAGACTAACGAGCTGCAGTGTTTCACCTTTTTCAAATCCCCAAGCTTATCTGTGCACGTTTTGTACACATAGCTCCTAGAATCTTGTGAAGTTCCGTGGTTACTTTCTTGCATAAATTAAGTCATTTCTAGCATTCCTTCCATAATGTTATTTACAGTAGGACTTAAGCAATGTTGTCATGCGACGTCATTGCAAACAAAAATAGTGATGCACGTGGTCTCATGCAGCAAAATTCTTGGCCCACGCGTGCAGCAGACTTTCGTGCATGTCCGTTTTTTCCACCAAACAAGGCATCATGTTTTGCTTGGTGACATCATATGTATGGAATCCATTTCAAAATTTAAATTGGTCCCTGCATCGTGATTGGTTCAATTGCATTGATTCTAGCCAGCCAATCACAACTCGCGCCTTCGCCTATGTGATTTAGTGTGTGAAAATACTCGGTCTTGAGACAAGCTTCCCCGTTGAGTTTGTGTAACGACGATCGCACTTCCCATGCTTATATAGCCCGCTATCGCAGCGGGGCGAGCCCCGTGCCAAATTCACCATGAAACGGTATCACAAATCTCTGCGTACGTGGATTTTGGGGGGATCTGACTTACGTGCATTTCAGTTGCAGATTCTTTTCAAACAAGACATAAGTTTTGGACAAGAACTGCTTAAAATATGCGGGGATATATTTATATCCGAAAGGAACCATAAGATACGTTAACCGGGTGCAATTGTTGGCTTCCCAGAACTGCTAAGATTATCATGAACTGAATGATTGTTCTACATCGGTTCGTTAAAGCAGGAGAGTAACTACATTACATGACGCCACTACTACCCAGTGCAGTAAAAAAATGCAAATGTTCCGACATGATTGGGGGATGAAAAACAGAATAAGCATGATGTTGGCCTAAGAACTAAATTATTAAAGAGCATGTGACATCGACTGCAAACAAATCTACAGTACTATATTAACGGTGACTTGTATCTCCACTTCTGAAGTGAAAATATTACGCCTACAAAAGTGATACCGATGAACCAAAACTTTTGAAGCAGAAATTACGGTGATATAAAGCCAATGTTAACGCTATCAGTACATCAAAATTAATACGAATGTGAGTTTTAGTGCCAATATTTTGGCGTCAACTTACAGAAGTTGTGTTGACTAATTTGCCTCAAAAGAGTCACCATTTTGCATCTAGGGACTTGCATACGTCCCAAAATTTCCAGGGGGACACCCCCTCCCCTCATACCCCTCCCTCTGGCCGGCGATCCACTCATGGACGCATTAGATGTGCGACGTTCAATTCTAAATCCAGGGAAAACCCTGGTATACCGCTGTGCTGTGCAACACTCCGATAAAAACACCCCCTCCAAAAATGGCCTTGGTGCCCTGCCATTCAAAAATATTTGGCCTCGGTGCCCTACCTGATGGCCATGGTGCCCTCCAAAATTAATGAATGACCAAGGCCAAATGGCCGTGCCCTCCTCCAACCTTAATTCCAGCCCTGTAATAATATAAATTTCACCAGAATGCTAAGAATACATCCCTCTTTAACATATCAAAAATGAATTTGGCTTTGGACTATTCTTTTAAAATGAAAAGAAATTTCAGTATACTGGTAACAGGATTGTACAGCCGAGGGTATCTCCTTGTGTATATCTTCTGACTGTATGCATGCATGCAGATGTCTATGGCATTTGCAAGTAGTGCTGTTATCCCAATATGACAACTGCTAGATTGTTGATCTGGTCAGCAGACTCACTGCGACATAGGTTGTACTGTAGCTTTACCAACTAAAGAGGTGGACTTCAAGTGAAAAGTCCAAACAGTGCATACACAGTGAAACATGAAATAGTTAAAAACTGAGTGGTGCATTCTTGAATTATTATGTTTCATTTGGTTGCACTGTATTTCAGCAAATTTGGGAAAGTGACATACAACAGAAAATCCACTTTCATCCAACCCCCTCCAAACTCCAAACCAACAGAAACTATCCTGATTACTTCTATAGGGGGAGGCAATGCCAGACTGACTTTTAGTCCTGGGAACTAAAGAACATTTCTGGGTAAAACCACTTTACTGGTACCAAATAGTAAATACTTTAGAGCTCTCAATTGAGAAAACCTAGTCAGAAAATTCATCACACAAATACCCCCACAAAGAACCCTTTCTGTCCACTACCTCAGATATGTGATATCAGATGATCACCTTAATTAACTAATTGCTTGTTGTTTTACAAAGAAATTACACTTTAATTAAATGTTACAGTTCATGAATTTGTGGTTTCTCTAAGAAATAAACTGCTGCAAGCAGGATTGTAGCCAGAGAAATCTGAGTGCAGGATACAAATTGCATTGCTGCTCACATGGCAGGAAAGGGTGCTTCCTATCATCTCCTTTTTCAGTTTATTACTGAAGCAAAAATATTTTATTTGGGGGTAATTTTCCACAGCAAGCTAAGAACTTAGTGGTAAAGTCCTAGCTGATTTATGGTGCTAGTAGGAATTTGTGAGGGTCAGGAGGGCTTCATTTTAGTGTGAGTAGGGGTCAGCAATGGTGGTCAGCAATGTGTTTTGTCTGTCCTTTGCCAGCCACTGAGCTGCAACCCTTGCCACAAGCATTGTCCACAAGACTAGCCAGAGTCTTCACTTTGTTAAATTCCATGCAAAAGACCAAGGCAACATTACAGTTGAGTTAGCTACAATAGCGTGTAGCTTACTGTAACTTCACATGTAAATTACAAATTGGACATCCTTTTCTATAATCCAGATATAAATACCAAAAATTGTACAAAATGTTCCACACCACCTTTGACTCATAAATTAGAGGCTCCAACAGATCTGCAATTAAGTGTAGCATATACAGAACTGTACCATAAAATAAGATACAATGTGTAATAACGGTCAGTTAGTTAGATGGGGCTTAACGACACGTCAACACGAATGTGTTATATAGTGTCACCGAGTTAGACAAATGTGTAATAACAGGAAATTTGTTAACAAAACTTACCACCTGCTGGAGGAGCAGTGGGTTCTCTTGGAGCATATCCAGCCTGTGGAGGTGGATACCCACCCTGTGGAGGGTATCCAGTCTGAGGAGGATACCCGGCTTGTGGAGGATATGCCGGAGGTGGTTGTTGGTAACCAGGAGGATATGCTGGATCTGTGGCACTGTATGCTGGAGGCGGCTGAGACATCTTTCTAATTTAAGAAAACTGAGCTGATGGCAAAAGGAGAGTAAAGTAACATGATTATTGACTTGAATTGAAATCGGCGAAGATGATCAGGTTAAAAACTATGAAGCCTGGTAATTTTTTTATGTGCTCTATGTACAAATTTTTTGGAGGCTGTTGAAGTGTATTCCATATGACACTTCCAGCTGTATTATCATTTCATATTCCAATAAAAGAAAAATAATCAAACAAGGCTCACAGCCTACATTGGAAGGAAGTACAGGTATGGAAAGTGTTGACATAAGATTACTGTAACTGGCTCAATCTTTATTTATTTTTAGAAACCAAGAAACCCTTTAGTGATCGAAAACTCCCATTTAATGTACCCTACGTGTCAAGGTAATGATTGTTAAGGATATCACATCTAGATATATGTTCACCAAGCCTTGGAACCTACTGCAAACAATGGAGTAGGGAACAGAAGCCAGTGAGCCACAACAGGAAAAAAGGTTGTGGCCCGCTAAACTTCAAACCAACTGGTTAGAAACTGGGCCGTAAATCCCCATCTAAATAACTCATCTTTTAAAGTTTAGTAAAATGGCATACCCACACTCCTTAGTTTCCTGAAGAGTGTAACTTGCAGCACAGTTGGAAAATCTAAAGCTCAGTGCCTGGCTTGCACTGGTCTGGTATTCTTAAGCCTTCAAAGCGATTATCACTTGAGAAGTCATCAGTGACTTCTGCATGATGAATTTGTGGCAACAGATGAACCAAAAGAAGCTACCAACAGTTACAAGGTACCAGACTCAGGCAAAGCAGAAATCTGCTGACCCTGCATCTGAAGCCAATGATGATGTTTTGGTCTCTATGCCACCGAATGGATCTTCTGACCAGCCTCTACAAAATAGACAGTCTCAGCTCCCAGTCACTAAAGTGCATCAAAGGCGACCTAGGCCGTGGCTGTCATCACAGGTGATTCAATTCCGCGATACTTAGTTGGGAGAAGACTCTTGTGAAGGTATCGTGTTCTTAACCATTGTATTCCCGGCTTGACTTTAAAAAAGTTGATTTCATTTATGCCTATTCTTATTGGAGATGACAACTCAAGTATTGTTAGTGTTCATTGTGGAACTAACAACATTCACTCTCACAGTACACAAATGATATAATAGACCTTATTTCAAAACTTACTTGTGACATAAAGACACTTGTTCCTAATGTTCAAGTGGCATTTTCTGGTCTTGTTGGAAATAGAAATTGCTTTCAGACAGATATCCTTACACAGCACATTAATGTTTGCATTCAACAGTTTTGTGAGGATCACAATTTGTCTTTTATTAATAATGGTAATGCACCCTTTTCCTATCTTTCATGTGATGGTATTCATCTTAGTAAATGGGGGACTAAGCAACTGGCCTTGAACTTCATATCTTACCTATGCTCTAGACCTTTATCAGAGTTTCAAAATGAAAATTTTTGGACGGAGAATCTCCCCCTGAATGCTCGAACTTACTAAGTTATCGTTCAATCCCTGTTCATACTTCAAAAGGTATTTTCTACTCCAAACTCAGTTAATAGATCAAACTTGATTCAAGTTACTCCGGTCTCATCTTGAAAGAAGGAACTAAAGTTATCACTTTTAAATGTGCGTTCAGTTCACCAGAAGACTTCTGCAGTGGTTGACATAGTTCATAACTACCAATTAGATATGTTTGCTATAACAGAAACATGGTTACAACAGAATGGTGATGGTGTTCTGTTATCTGAGCTAACACCATGTAACTTCCAATTTATTCATGTCCCTTGTGCCTCAAGAGGTGGCGGTGTTGGCTTCCTTTTAAGAAATTATTTGAATTTTGTAAGGATCACAACATCTCCATCATATTCTTCTTTTGAATGCCTTGAGGTTTTCAGTAAACATGCTAAATTGTGAGTAGTTGTTTTTTATCTTCTACCATCTTTGTCCATTAGCCTGTTCCTGGATGAGTTTGCTGATTACATCCAGCTTTTGAACACTGCACATGGTAACCTTGTGATAGTTGGTGATTTTAATCTTCAAATTGATTGTTCTAAAGCTGCACATTTCAAAACGTTTACCTCTCTTCTTCACTCTGGAAATCCATGTCAGCATGTTCATTCATCTACACATAGGGGTGGTCACATTTTGGACCTGGTTATTTCTCCTTATTCTGAAAATGTTGTTGATGACATATTCATTTCTGAGCCATACATCTCTGACCATTTGCTAGTCTCCCGTTTTGTTTTGAATAGCCTTCAAGCAGTTTCTAAACACTGCCACTTTGCCTATGGGAGGTCTTGTGCTACTAACAAGGACGACTTCAGGCAAGAACTTTGTTATAGTCCTGTTTGCACTTCAACTCGGCTCTCATCCTACCTTCCAAATCTCCTACAATTATACAACTCAACTGAAATGTTGCTCGACAAACATACTCCTGTTACTGAAAAGATTTGGAGGCCTCAGCAAAAGTGTGAGTCATGGTTGGGTCAAGACATTGTGTGTGCCAAAAGAGTTAGAAGGCAATGTGAACGTTGTTGGCTCAAAAGTGGTTGACTGTTCATAGGGATTTATTCATTGACCAATGAAAGGTTGTCCATAATATGATAAGTTTGGCAAGAAAGAACTATTATGCTAACAAAATTGAGAATGCTGCTACCCCAAGAGAATTTTTCCAAACAGTGGACTACATTTTTGGAAGGAACACACCATCCATTCTGCTTGATCACTCTTGTGACATTGAACTTTCTGAGAGATTCTCTTATTATTTTCATCGAAAAATAGTTGATATCCGTAATGTTCTTGATGCTCAATGCCTAAACTTATCTTTACCTAATTATTCAACACTATCTTTTGGTGCTGCAATGGATTCATTTTCTATGATCTCTAATGATGACACCTTTAAGATTATCAAGAACTGTCCATCAAAATCTTGTAAGTTAGATCCATTACCAACATGGCTGGTCAGGGCTTGTGTACCTGAGCTAGTTCCAATTATTACAAAAACTGTTAATCTCTCTATGTCAGTGGGAAGTTTTCCTGACACTTGTAAGGTTGCTCATGTTACTCCAATTTTAAAGAAGAGTACTCTGCAAAAGGATAACCTCCAAAATTATAGTCATGTTTCAAATTTGAGTTTCATTGCAAAGGTTATTGAAAAAGTTGTTTTGTCTAAGTTAATGGACCATCTATTGACTGAAAACCTACTTGAACCTTATCAGTCTGCTTACAAGCCTGGACACAGTACTGAGACTGCCCTACTTTCTATACACAGTTTTATTGCATTTCAGCTGGATGAGGAAAGATTTGTTTTGCTTACAAGTTCTTTTAGACTTATCCTAAGCATTTGATACTGTGAGTCATGATTTCCTATTGAACACACTACAGTCAAAGTACAGAACGGGGTACTGTTCACGATTGGTTTAAATCTTATCTCACAGGCAGGCAGCAGCGAATAAAAATTGGTAATGTTCTTTCCTCCACAAAAACTTTAGATACTGGGGTACCACAGGGCTCAGTTCTTGGTCCTGTTCTGTTTTCAATGTATTTGGCAGGGCTAAGTGATGTTATATGTCATCATGGTATTAATTTTCACCACTATGCTGATGATACTCAATTACATATTTCATTTGACAAAAACAGTATTCAAGCTGCCTTTCAGGCACTGGAAGCTTGTCTACAGGAGGTGAACAAATGGGTCACAATTCACCAGTTGAATTTTAATTGTGATAAGACTGAGTCTATCATTCAAAATTTTTGGTTGAAATCCCTGATTTTCCTCCTCTTGCAGTGGGTGATGACCTTATCTTTGCTTCAAAAATTGTGAAAAATTTGGGTGCATATTTTGATCAAAATCTGAATATGGAAAAACATGTTGGTACTTTCTGTCAATCTGCCAATTGGCAGTTGAGAAATATTAGCTTCTGCGAAAGTACCTTGATGATAAAACTTGTGAAATTTTAGTTCATGCATTTGTTACTTCCAGGATCGACTTTCACAATTCTTTGCTTTATGGTCTGCCATGGATGTTTCCATAAAAAAACTTCAAAAAATTCAAAACTCTGCAGCACGTATTGTTAAAAGGAAAAGTAGACGGTGTCACACAACCCTACTTTTAAAGGAACTTCACTGGCTTCCTATTAGAGAGAGAATCACATTTAAAATACTACTGCTTACTTTTCGTGCTCAGCATTTAGGGCAGCCTGTTTATATCTCTCAGCTTCTGTCTCCTTATACTCCTGCTCGTGTTCTTCGCTCCTCTGAGAAGGCTTTCCTAGCTCTTCCTAATCCACAATTGAAATCATATGGTTACAGATGTTTTGCATACGCTGCTCCCTACTTGTGGAACCAGTTACCTGACCATATTCGGTTATGTACTAATTTTTCTGTATTTAAGTGTAACCTCAAAACTCATTTTTTTTGCTCCTTTGATTGAAATGAAATTGTTTTAATTTATTTTTTGTCAAGCCCCTACAGCAGCTACACTTTTGTTCTGATTTGGCACTATATAAGTTCAGTGTATTATTATTATTATTATAAGTGTGGTAGAAACCAGCTGGTGCTGCACCAAAAATGTCTAGGTGTAGCCTAATTACTGTATGTACAGTACAACACCATTAATGACATTTTGAATGTAAAGCAAAAATAATGAAATTTTCATTTGACCCTGACATGGTATCTCACACCACTATTTTTAGTCCCTCAAAACATTTTCTGCTGAGATGTTGGTCAATAAAAGCAATGTACATTGTATACCTGCCATAAGTTCTTTTTTTTTCATGGTAACTGACTCAAGGTAAGACTTGAATCAACCAGCAGCACCAACAGCCATTGCTATCATGCCATTACTGATGGCTATGATGCCCCACAGTACTAAATGTCCTACGAAATAACATAGCTCAACAGTCAATTTGCTAACGTTGGCTCTGCCCTGTGACAAGCTCATTTCAAGACCTATGAAGACCTGTATAAATGGGTGATTCAAGTATGCATCTAACATAAAATAACTGTACATACAACATTCTTGGAGTGAAATCTTGGGTCCTCACTGTGAAAGCACACTCACCATTACAAGATTGGTGATGGTTTGCTAGATGAACTTTCAATGGGTCCATGCAATCGATGGTTCTTATAGCAACCTTAGGCAAGAGTCCGGGGAGGGGGGGGAGGGGGGGGGAGGGGGGCCCACCCATGAGAAAATTCCAGTCAAAAGCTGTTGAACATGTTTAGCAGGTACATCAGGTAATTGGAAACAAAATCACCCGCTTTCAACAGGATTTTTTACCAACAGGGACGGGTAAGCTTTTTCCGTGTTGCCTGTAAAGGCCTGTTGACTTTCATCACTCCAAAAGGTAATTGGAACATTGCCTGTTCACACCTGTTAATAAGCCTAGGGCCTACTGTACCTGTTCAAACCTGTTTGAATTTCAACAGGTCTGAACAGGTATTTTCTCCTAGCCTAGGCAGAAGTGAAATGTATAGTAAAGGAATGTAATGCCTGTTCAAGGGCTAGCATAGCTTGGGGAAAGAGAATGGATTAGCACAACCTTGATACAAATTACTGATACATTTAGGCCTAATGTTAGGCCTAGCCTAGGCATACCCTAGCCCTCGAACAGGGCTGTGTGTTGGTTACATGGCCTAGGCTCATTCTTCTCACAACACAGCCCTTGTCGTGCCTTAATATTCTCAAACGTAGTCACTAACATGATGTACAAAATATGAAATAACTGACCAGGTTTAACAGTTTTACAACTTTAAGTATCATACAATGAACAATTAAATGCGTTACTGTTGAGATCTCACCAAAATACCTGCAATTGGGATCATTTGGAACAACATATAAAGAACCAGAATGCAAAAATGCATTGAGGTTTCAAAGATATATAAATGTACTGTTTCAAATTTGCCATCATGCACCATTATCTTTTCACTCAAATGTTATACTAGCATGTTCAAAAAATAATAATAAAAAAAAAAAATTAATAATTCCAGATGACCTTTTGACATCCACAAAATCCATACATAGATAGATAGACAGACATCTTAAGACATTGTGTTGAAAAGGTTTTCAGACTTTGACCTCCAGTGACCCCAAATGACCTTTGACCTTCGCCAAAAACAAAAGGGACCATCATGGATAATAAATCAGCGAAATGTCTTCCAAATCAAGGATAAGGTCACTTGCTTTAGTTCCCATTGTTCACTTTTACTACGGCAGTAGCAACTTTGTTTTCGTTCGAGTTGCACGTGGTCGTCTGCTATTTATGATGTCGTGGAATGGCAGTGCCAATGTGTATGGTTGGCAAGCGGACCGAACGCAACAGTCTAATAAACCTTGTGCCCATGATGCCACAGAGCAAAAAGTACGTGCTAACTTGGGGCAAAACAAACCAAAACAGACAAAGGCAGACAGATGATTTGTCAGCCAGTCAGCTAGGTTGAATTCTTATGCGTGTGGCTACGTGTTCCTTTGTTTTCCCCACGGATGACTTCAGTATGTCATCAATGCACAAGGTCTTCATCTAGAGCGCCATCATATTACAAACAGCTGTTTTCAGCGTATAACAAACTTTCGCCTCACTACATGCCAATTAAGACGCCCACATCAAGTAAATGCTTCTTTTCTGGATTTTGAATTCTCTTTGTAAGTTAACTGTGAGTAAATCTAAATGGCAAAACATTGGTATCGTTTTCAAGATATGTTTTAAGCTAAAAAATAGAGATTTAAGGACCTGCAGTCATCTTAGGGTTTCACGGTACCACTGATAATTGGTACCGTCGGTACCTCCACAAATGGTACTGGTAATACCATAGTTCTGGTACCAGAAGAGTAAAAAAGTAGGATTTTTATCACATGCAAAATATCCGTAGAAATACCATGCATTGACATAAGTGAAGTCTTCTGATAATCCCTGCCTCCCGTTTTAGTATTTTTTATAACATTTAGTCACCCCACACTCAACAAATCGGTAAACAAAAAAAGAAATAACCTCTCTGCAAATTTAGTGTCTGATAAATACGGGACAGACAATAAATCAGCCCCGTACGTCCGCACCGGAGCTAGACCCCACAAGATGACAAGAGCACTCAGAATTGTAATGAAGATTGCAAAAATAATTTCTGCAAATAATGCCAATCCCCCTACTAAAGTATTACCAAAAGTTATTAAGTAGAACTTTACAAAAATATTTCCATAAAATACTGATTCATCAAGCTTTCTTCCCGCCGAGTTATCACTATCAAAACTAAATCAAAGTGCTTCATGATTGGATTTACGAATGCATCATGCAGCAATCCGTTGTACAATTAACACTACTGTTCCTCAGAAGCTATCATTACAACAAAGCAGGTGAGTTGAATGTTGATCAGGTGAACTGAACATGCGAGCCAATGTTTTAAGCGGGATTTACTGGTGTTCAGTCCCATTGCTTCACTGTGTAAATTTCTGAAAGAACGTTTTTTGCGTTTGTATGGAAGTTTTTCTTCCACAGACAGTGAGCGTTATGGAACAGTCCCATTACATAACTGTTAGAATCACAAATTGTTGATGCAACTGTAACGGGATTCGATTATTGGGCTTGCTTCTGCTGGGGCGATATGACGATCATTCCCGAGCATTGACCTCTAAGCTATGTGGCTGGAAATATAAAAAAATAGAATTCAGAAAATGGATTTATAATTCACAAATCACCTCTATTAACCTTTGTAATACAACTTAACTGGCCAGATATACACTTACAGTTACTTTACTTGTTTCCCTGCCTAAATCACCCTTTCCCAGTCTACACAGTACAATCCCAACCTATCTCGTTCGTTCCCCGTCTCGATCTCCCTTAATCCCTGCCCAAATTACAGTTTTCCACCCCACTAGTTGTTGTCCCATTCTATACGCACATATTTGAACTGTTTACCAACGGGGATTCCCTTGATACTATTACGTCACGATTACTATATGACGTGATCGGTTAGCTCAAGCAAGCAGTTACTACAATACAATCATTACACACAAACAACAGTGTGGGCACACACGCGACACGCGTCACAGATCATTATACAGAAGTACAGTACAGTGTATGCCATGACGTGACCATCAAGCTGTCGTTAACAACCGAATAACGCAGCCGTAGGTAGCTAACCGTCATAATTAATCATTAAGAGTAACGGTACAATGGTACGGTAAGAATAAAGAGCTAACGTTAGTTTAAGGATACTAAATATAATTTAGTAAAACGTTAATTATCCTTAAACATACAATAGCACTGGCTAGGCCTAGGTTATTACTACACTTATTACAGTAGCCCTAATAGTTAGTCTAACACAGTGATAGCGGACTCAGTGCTAACTCAACTAGGCTAGACTTTGTGTTACGTTCCGTACAGTTTGAGCCTGTTACGCAACGTTCATGTCAGAGCTTGTAATGCTATAATTTTTCGTCTGCTTACAACGAATTTCTCACTCGTATAATGTTGTGTGCTATCCTGATCAACATGAGTTCTATCAATCAACGCATGGTATCTATTCTAAATACACCATCTGAAAGCATTTGCTGATGAGCGGCGATCATTTGGGGGTTGCGCAGAATGTCAAAAGAAAGCAAGGGCCCGGTTAGTGTGGAAGGTACTAGTTCTGCGAAAGTAACTTTAAACGGCACTTCCCGAAATTCTTAGGGGGATTTGTGACTGAAATAGTGCAAAACGATTATCAAGTGAATGTTTCCTGTTTGTACTGCAATACTTAGAGACACAGCGCATTTATCAAATGGGTTTTTGTTTCATTCAAGTATCATTCTAATTCAAATGCTTTTTGAGAAAAGATTTTCACCTCAAAGTTGACTAATCATGTCCATCTAAATACACAATGTGAAGGCAAGGCTAGCGCTGGCAGGGATCGTTCTGAGATTGCGCAGAATATCGGAAGAAAGCAAGTGTCTTTTTAGTGTGAGGGTACTAGTTCTGTGAAAGTAACGTTAAATGGCAATTTCCGAAATTCTTAGGGGGGTTTGTGACTGAAATGGTGCAAAATGATTATCAAGTGACTATTCCCTGTTTATATTGTAATGTTTAGAGACAAGGGGCATTTATTAAATGGATTTTTGTTACATTTTAGTATCATTCTAATTTAAATGCTATAATTTTGAGAAAAGATTTTCACCTTACAGTTAAGTACCGGTCTCCACGATACTTCGGTACCCTTAGGTTGGTGGTACCGTACCGTACCTGTACATACCAGTACTTACGGAAAAACCGGTACACCGTGAAACCTTAAGTCATCTTATGCAGAAAAACTGTTTGAATTGTTATACTGATGATAGATCATCCCGCTACTACCATACACAGGAGTAAGGACTATGTATAGGCCTAGGGAGCAATTATGCGACCGTCCATACATAGGCTAGGCCCAGTCCTTTACTGAATGAGGGCTAGGCCTACCCTAGCCCTCGCCCTCAAACAGGGCTGTGTGTTTGTTTCTCTCACAACACAGCCCTTGCATGGACACACTTCCCAACCATAGTCACTTGAGTCTACGTGGTATTCCGAATAACATACACTTCGTATTGTTACTAAAATCAAAGATGGTATTATGAAGACAGCTACGCAGGTGGAGTATCCCGTTTCGCCAAGTTTGCCACTCGTGACCTTTGACGTCTACTGAGAACAGTTTTCGAGAGCTTGAAAACAACTAACTATGCTTTTAATTACACTTTGCTGTTTAAGGGTGCGTGTTGTGCATAATTCACCCTATGTGAGCCCACAGGCGTTCGAAGCGTTCTATACATGTACTATACTAATATATATATACTAACAAGGTCGGACACTCCACACATGAAACCTACACACAGAAGGCACTCCTAGGCCTACTTCGACATTTTTAGCCTTGCTGGAAACCTTCAAAGACTTCGTTAGTCCACGTCAGAAGTTCAAGGTGAACCTCAAACAGCATCTACCTGTTCCTCGAATACACTTTTTCCCTTAATATCACTTTGAAACGGTAAAAATTACTATGGAAACTTTTTTGCAGGGTTCTGGGTCAACGTTTCTCAATCCACTCTCACCAGTACTCTCCAGCACTTCCACAATGAGGTCTAAGTTTACGAACTGCGTTAAACTATTTCCTTAAATACAACGTACGATAGTTTTCACAATTGACCGATTGGATGTTTATTAGGGGTAATTAATTTGCAAATAAGGTTTATTTTTCATCTAAATCCCAATTTTCTTACATGTTTACCGAAACTGTCGAACATTAGCAAAGTTTCTCAAAAAGCTGGACATTTCGAATCACTATAATTGGAAAGCATAACTATTACGAACCAAGCGATAATAACCTGCGCAGCTGTTGATGCATTCTTTTTCGCTCTATTTGTGCGATGATACGTAAAATATACCAAGGAGGTACGAACGTGCAGGGTGCAGGCATATAACGGACCCCTTGTTCCTAACAGCCATTTTTTCCACTTATTCCGAAGTGTCTATTGGAGGAACTTTGCTGAATGATGCTCGACAGCTTTGGTAAACAAGTTAGAAAATCTAGATTTAAATGAAAAATAGACACTAATGTCAAATTTATTACTCATAAAAAAAATTGAACCGGTTAATTAGGAAAACTATCATTGAATGCCAGGAAATTGTTAAACGTAATCTGTAAAATACGACCTCAATGTGGAAGTGCTGGAGAGTACTAGCGAGAGTGGATTGAGAAACGTTGACCTAGAACCCTGCAAAAAAGTTTCTGTAGTAATTTTTATCGTTTCAAAGTGACATTAAGGGAAAAATTGTCTCCGAGGAACAGGTAGATGCTGTTTGAGGTTCATCTTGAACTTCTGTCGTGGACTAACGAAGTCTTTTGAGGATTGCAGGAAGGCTAAAAATGTCAAAGTAGGCCCAGGTGGGCCTTCTGTGTGTAGGTTTCATGTGTGGAGTGTCCGACCTTGTTAGTATATATATATTATTAGGCCTAGTATAGTATATCATATGAATAGAACGCTTCGAACGCCTGTGTGTGAGCCCAGAAGATGTTCGATTCATCGATCGAGCTTGAACTGGGAGATATGGAACGATCGAAACCCGCGCTTGTACGTACGTACCTGTGCACTGTGTTCTGCAGTAGTATTTCCCCTTGCATACTGAGTCACTGACTGTGATCGGTTAAACAAGCAAAAGCGTCATCGCTACGTGACCGACGATCGGTCAAATATCCACAACGTATATAACAGTTACTCTCTAACTTGGCATAACGTTAGGCCAAACAACATTAGGCTAACATTAACGTCCTGCGGCGTTAGCCTAGCCTTACTTTAGTGTCTAAAAATAGAACTTACTTATCACAACCTAGCCTACGGGTATAATGTTTAACATGAAAATCAGGACAAAGTCAGATCAGACTAACACAATCAAGACACATGTCTTATGAACTACTACTCGCGCTACATTAAGAACAATACCTCCCGAAGAAGAAGTAATAATGATGTCACAGTATTAACAACTTGTACAACCGTAAGTACGTACGATCGAGTCGAGTATGTAAGTGTTAACGTAGAATTTGTCTTATCATGCGATATGGCCTGGAACCCTGTGATGCATAGAGCAGGGTAGTTCCTATTATACTGCTCTATGGCATGGTGACACTATACCAATCGTACGCGTACTAGTACCACATTTCTTTTTCAGTGAGGTTATGGACGTATTTTACGGTTGCCGAGAGGAAACGAGTTCAAAAAGTACACTCTATAATTAATAAAGCTGTAAATACTTATCTAGCTACTTTCCAAAGATGGGAATAAACTTCTTTTTTTAAAAAAAGTAATGAACTTACGTAATGTTTTCCATGATTAAGCTGTGGATTTAGTTATAATGTTTGTGTTGTGATGTTCTCTCTTATTTATTTGATTTCATATTTCAAATTTGTAAATAGTGTAAATATGCTCGTGACTGGAAATACAGTTTCCATTAAAAAAAAGGTATACTCTATATATTCTGCACTGAGTTTTAATAAAGTTTTTGCTTCAAGGAAAAAACAGAGGTTATCCTACATCCTTATATACATGGAGCAGAGCATCACCGTAACGTGTACGTCCTATCCGTAGCTGGTCGCCACCGACGTTCTGTGACAAAAAAGGCGCATCAAGATGGCCGTACGTCGTGAAGCTATAAATCGTCTGATTTGACGACGAGTCTGTAATATTTTCAGCGAACGTTAAAAATGAATGGGGTAAATATCATACTCCTGCAATAAGTGAAGGGATTTTGACCTAACCTTGCCATATTTCAAAAATATTTCAACTTTCTTGCAAAATATGAGGATATACTTGAGCAAGTCCAAACTTTCACACAAAATCATAGCAGACGGCCATCTTGGTGCGCTTTTCTGACACTACGGTAGCGACAATCTACCGCCCAGTATGCTCTGTCCATGTAAAGGAAGTCCGTGATATACCCCTAATTATTTTAGTGATGTGTGTTAAATCGATTGATTAAGTAATTAACGTTAAATTGTACCCAATTAAATTATAGTTGTAAATATATTGTACAATTTATTGTAAATATTATTTTAAATGAGTGAGACAGATAACTCACCAGGGGTGGCGTCAGCGGGGGGGGGGGGGGCATGGCCCCCCGTAGGGGAACAATGCCCTAAAAAATAAAAAAATAATAAAAAAAAGAAAAAGAAAAAAACGTACAAGGACTGTAATTACTGGATGGGTGAACATATTTTTTGTTTTGAAATGCTATTTTAATACATATCGGGATCGATTTTCAATCTCTTCTTCTTCGCTCGGTTAATCCTCATTTCCTGTACCTTGTCCTATCTCATCCCCCGTCGTGGAAGGACGGAAATTTCCCTAGGGGTGGCCTTAAAATGAACGTAAAGGACTGAAGTTACTGAAAGGATGACCATGAACTTTTTTCTTCTTTTTGAACTATTTAATTCTTTTGTGACGGTATATTAATGCCTTTCTGAATCTATTTTAATCACTTCTTTCTAGCTCTGTTACCCCTCATCCCATCTTCAATCCTCAAGGTCATGCCCCCGTCGGGGACGGCTGCCCTTCCCCCTGTTGTTGAGAAAACCCAATTTCATCGGGGAGCCTTCATCTGAATGCCCACGTTAAACTGATAAAAGATGCGGTTCTTACAAACTTCAGTCATCCGGACGGTCTTCTTGATTTTGCTCACTAGAAGACCATATTCTTCAAGCAAAAGCAAAAGCAAAGTCGGCTAGTTAACTGGTCCACCCGAAGGTGCTTCAGTCCGGCGCGCAACCGACTTCGTCGGCTGGGCAACCGATTTTAGTGGCAAGCCTGGGCCAAGTGGGAGGAAAGCTGGAGTACCCGGAGAAAAACCCATGTACATCGAGCGGGACTTGAACCCATGCACATGTGAGACACATTGGTACACAGCAGCTGGAATAGACCACTCTGCCACTCGACGACCCTCCATTATTCTTCAAGGAAACTCACAATTCTTAAATTCCCTGACAAAAAACAGACGAGAGGTTGTTCATGTGCATGCAGTGCCCAATGTTCTGCCACCTGGCCTGCCCCTACAGCCGAATTCTAGTAACGGTAATGAAAATCAGAGAGGTTTTTTCAGCTACACATAGGCTGACGATAAACAGTAGTGTGAAAATGTCTCCCAATAAGTCTGACTGAAACTTCATTTGAAGCCACCTTGCAACGTGACACATTTTCAAAAATTCAAATCTATAGGAAGAAATATCATTTTATTCTGGAGTTCGGGAAGTCACGTAGAAAATTTCATCTTTTTAGCGGGTCTTGCAATGGACTACAACGACGATTTCTTTACGGAGTTTTTCCCCGAAAAGAGACAAGAACATTACATCTAATTGATTGCAGCAGTACCGTTTTATCTGGTAATTTTCTGATCACTTAGCAAGTTCGGTTTTTCTATTGAAGTGAAACTTTCATTTTTAAAGGAAAACTCAAAATAACGACCGCTTCATTTCTTGTTACAAGTTTGGGAAATGCCTGTTCCGGCTGTCTGAGAGGTTACATTTTTTAACAATTTTCTGTACGCTCTGCGCCAACTGATGGTGGCGCTCCGCTTAGATAGAGTGTTTTGGTCGAACAGACTACTTAACAGATAGGCTGGCGATATATATAATATATAAAATATAAAACTTCAAATATGTGGGAAGCCAAACCGTTTCCGCGGGAGAATTTTCCCAATATGATCCGAGGGCCTTAATCTGCATGATGATATTCAGTAAACCCAACCGAACTACAGATCACACCCTAATTCATTTCCTTTTAAGAAGATTAGATTCTTTCATAAAACCCGTATATCTGTCATAAAATTACAAGTTTTCTCCAGTGTAAGCTTCAGATTGTTAAAAGTGGTAAAATTTTCCAATTTTGATGGATACTCCGTACAATAAGTAACCAAAGCAAACTCTGTTAATCACCCCAATGTTCTACCTAATTTTGCTCTTGAAAGTCATATCATTTAATGAAAAACCCAAATATTTCAACAAAATAACTGTACCCCCAAACTTAATTTTCTTCAACTAAATTCCAAATTTTTTCCAATAAAATAAGCTCTTAATTTTCGTTCAACAAAGGAAAAACCTTTCCGGGCAACATATTCTCTTGCTGAAGCGTTAGTACGTAGGCCTAGTACGATTAAATGCGTTACCCCAAAATATTTAAAGCTGTCGCCTATACGACGTTTTTTATTTTTCCCATATGGGTTGTCGGGGCCTTAAAATGCTGGCCCCCCTGTCGGGGAAATCATGGCGCCACCCCTGTAACTCACCTTGTGACCGAACAATGGCTGAGCCAGTGGGCTCGCCTCCCAATAAAAGAGAAAAAAAAAAGCGGAAAGAAAAATGGGGATTTTTTTGGGGGGGGGGAGGGGGTTCGCATCTTAATTATATGGGTGATTCCATAAATAAGGGTACCAACTTGTGACATGGCAATTTTAGAGCCAAATTTAGGAATTTAAATTAGTGGTGTGAAAGCATTTATGTTTTGGGGTACTTAATGTATTGATTGAAAATACTAAAATAGTGTTGTCAGAGTCATTTTCATGGGTTTCTGAATTTTTACATCGTTCCGATCGTCACATTTAGCGAAAATCATTTGTTTCCCGGGACAAGAAAACAGAAATGTGCAGTATTTTGAACTTTGAAGAAGCTGGCAAGTTGGAATACACTGCATACTAAAAGTCATATGGAGAAATACATTCTAGTCCCAAATGGTAAAAACACAGGTTTAGGGTGTGCCTTTTTCTTCATACAAAGTTTCACAACGTAAATTTTCCACGGGACATAAATACTGTCTCTCAAAATTTGCAAATGCCATATTTCCCCATTTTTGTGTGAATTTCTCCCTTAAAATTTTTTGGCATATCAAACCATGCACAAGCTTCAATAATCCACCAGAGCCGGCTGAGAGAATCTAACAATCTGTATGGACAATATTCCCTTAAGTATAGTGCCAGTGTTTCACGTGTAAAGGGGGACATGAAACTTTACGCGTGAAACAAATTTTTTTTGGGCCCCTCAGGCAGGGATAATGTAAAATTTTTGTGCAAAAAAATTGTTCTAATAGTGAAAATTGATATATTGTCAATGTTATACCTCAAAGATATTACTGAAATAAACCTAGAAACAAAAGAAAAACAGTTTTTGAAACGGCAGGTTTAAATGTCACACTTTTTGCCCTTAAATGTGCTAATTTTGGGCCATTTCCTCCTCGTAATTCCATCGCATAGGAACATTTCAAATATTTTTGGTAATAGATCCATCCATATTGATAATATTAATGGAATAGTTACACTAAGATGACCGGATCAGTCAGACTAAAATAATGGCACCCATTTAATGACCATATTCACCATTGACAGATTGATACCCAATGGTACCCAAATAAATGGAATCACCCATATACTAATTTCTATTAATTACTAAGTCACATTTCTGAGATAATATCTCAGAATTCCGAGTTACTACTTCAAGTTTTGAGAAACCAAGTCAGAATTGTGAAATAAGATGTGAACAAAAAACAAATTTTTTTTTTTTTTTTGGTTTGTCCCATCTTCGGCCACCCACAACAGTGACAAGGAGGAACAAGCCAAATTTAAAAGGGGTTTTTTTTGGGGGGGGGGGGTCGCATCTTCATTATTTCAGAATGTTGAGATAGTATCTCGGAATTCTGACTTAATATCTCAAAAATCTGACTTTGTATCTCAGAATTCTGACTTAGTAACTAAGAATTCTGAGGTACTGTCTCAAAATTCGGAGGTAAGTCAGAATCCTGAGATGCTATCTCAGAATGTCAAGAATTCTGATACAATTAATTGCAAACCCCCGAAAATATATATATTTCATTTTCTTGTTCGCATTTAATAATCTTACCTTAGCAACTCGGAATTCTGACGTCTCAGAAATCTTACTTAGTATCTCAGAATTCTGACTTAGTATTTCGGGATTCTAAGATAGAATCTCAGATTTAAAAAAGTCGATAGGATAAGTGAAGCTAAGACATGGTCAGTCCATGTTTCTTCGTTCTATGGTCCTCCATTATGGGCCACTCGGCAACGTCCCAAAGAAGGTTCCTAACCATCCTGGTGATACCGGATTCGTGAGACAAACTGGTTTAACGTCTATGATTAATGGATAGCAGATATCCCATACAACCCAGAAAACTAGACGGAGCTGGGACTTGCACAAATTACCTCATGGCTGGAGGACGCGGATTATTACCACTGTAAACTTGCTCCACCATGTCTGAAATCAAGTTGAGTCAGGTGTTTTCATGAACTCGCGCACGAGACCCAACTGGAATATTGGTCCTGAGTATGTGCAATTTTTTTCATGGCACCTCGGAGAAAATTATAGATTAGCTACACGACTCAGGTTTCACGGAATCAGGTTCTACTAAGCAAAAAAATTAGATATTTGAGTTAGACTTCTTCAGAGCAGTTTGCCAGGGGCCGGATTTTGTGAAAAAATTAAAAAATGTGGACTTTAAAACTAGGCTGATACATTCCTTTATTTCCTAAATCAATTTTAGCAAATAGTCTAGGTCGATGAATATTTCCGGGTTACACAATATTTCACTTCATTTCCGATACCAGTCTAGGACGAAATTTGAAAATTTAAATTTGTTGCATTTTTTAGATGACAAATGTGAAACCAGGGGCTAACTGACATATTACAGAATATCTGAAATTTTATGCCATGCTTGTATTTTTAAAATGAGGATATTAAAAATGAGACTTATCTTTGTATCGTATCTTTCGTTCGGATCAAAGACAGTCAACTCTCACCCTAAACTGCAATTCTATATTAGTACTCAGAAAATCTCAATTGGCAAGCTCTTTAATTTGATGACAGCAGTTCAAAAATGCAGAGTATTGAAGCTCATATTAAACAATTATGTAGGCTGCATTGAGAGTGTTTTGATTACACATTGGGTCTTATAATTACCTTAAAGCAATAAACTGAGATTGTGTCCGGGTGAGGATGATTTTTAGAAGTTGTGTAAGGGCTCTTAGAGGCCTAATCCTCTCACTTCACACAGTTCCAACTGCCATTGCGCTTGGTGCTTAGCATGAACAGTGGAGTAGCGAAAACAAGCCAGTGGGCCACAACTGGAAAGAAGGCCGTGGTCGGCTCGACTTGAACCAGTATAGGTTGGAAGCTGAGCCGTAAAACTCCATCTAACCAAGGAGATGCTAGCAGCTCCCTAATATAACTAACTAACCCACACATATTCTCTTAAACTTCTCACTTAAGCCCCTCCTACAGTTGTCTGAAATTCATCCTCCCCCAGACACAATCTCAGTCTATACAGATTATATTGCTTCAGGGGGAGTATAAAAAAGGCTAAATGTGAATAAGCGAAACACTCTCACTTTAGTTCATGCTGTGTAATATAAGCTTTGTTACTCTTCATTGCTTGATTATGCAGTCAACCAAAAAGCTGAGCCAATTGAGAGTTTCTGTTGTTACCCCCTAAAAGAAGTGTACTTTGGGGTGAGAGGATTGACCCTGTAACATGCACAGGTCTCGACTGTGTACAAATATTTTTTTTGAAAAGTCCCTAGGCCTGCCTAACGTTATCGAACGAATACTATTTGGATTTTTTATCCGACCTCCATCGTTCAAACACAATCTCAGAAATATTAATTATTAAAATTTCAAAGATCCTGCAATTCAATTTGGTGCACTATGAAACATGAAATTAGAATTTTCTGCAATAAAAAAATGAATAGATATCGAGCAAATTTTAGCCGTGAAATAAAAAAAAAAAGGTTTTTTGTACCTCAGTATTGGGGGACTAAATTGAACGCTACTTCCGACCCTATAATTTTCACTTGGGGAATGATGTTTCAACAGCCCCACAAGACAAAGTCGGCTAGGTTAACTCATCCAAGGCTTCTCCCGTGCAACCCACTTTGTCAGCTGGGCAACTGAGTTTATGCCGAAAAGCATATAGCCTAAGGGAGGAGAAAAGCTAGAGACACGGAAAAAAAAGAACCTTCATTAACCGAGGGGGATTTGAACCCATGAACATGCTGACATGTGAATCACATTGGCGCACAGCCGCTGGATTATATCACTCTGTCACTCCACAACCTACTACCCTGTACTGAGGTCTTGATTTTCAAGCTTTCAAGGTTGAAGTTTGTCGGTCCACAAAAGCAACCTCGACTTAGGGTCCCCGTAATAATCGGTGATCAAGTAATAGCGCTATACCTGTGCACAGGGGCGGGATCTGATCTCTGGAAATGGGGGGGGGGGGGGGGATTCGGCAGACAAGCAAGCGGCGCCAAAGGCGCCGCGGAAGCGCGAAAGCGCTCCCCCTAACGGCGTGGGGTCCAGGGACCCGCCTTAGGGCTCCTGGTGGGGTCCAGGGGCAAAGTCCCGGTGGGGTGCAGGAGAAGAAGCCCCCGGAAGCTCCTGGGTATTTACGAAATTGAAGGCATTAAAATGATGCATTTTATCTTCAACTTCAAATTACATAAGACGGGCACTTAACAAGTCGGCCGGAATCGAGAATGCAAAGGGTGCAGAGAGGGAGGGAGGGAGAGAGGGAGAATGGATTTTTTAAAATTGAAGTTCTTCAGTGGCTACCTACTTGGTGCTCCAGATCTTCTTTTTAGAGAGCTTTATTTTCATGTGATGTGAATTCAGTCCTTGTCTATGATGGGGCGCGCAAAGCGCGCCGAAAAATTCAGCGTTTAAGACATCTCAGAAATGAAAATGAATGAAAATTAGAGAAAGGATGGGCCACTTTTAACCTTAGCTGAATAAGGTGGCCCCTTAAAGACATTCTAACTGAAGCACAAACGTACTCTGGTTTCCTATACAGTCTTTTTTAGGGGACTTCCATAGAGCCGTTACCTGTAAAGGGGCCCGCGGAGCGCGCCGAAAAAAGAATTTTTACTTCATCTCAATAGTGAAATTGAAATAAAATTAGAAAAAGTGTTGTTCCTTTTCACTACTGCTGAGTAAGGGTGACCACTGTGGATATGGAAGTTAGAGAAAGAGTGGACCCCTTTTCACTCCAGCCGAAAAGGAGTGGAGCTCCAGGTTAGGGTAAAACAAGATCATCGTCCTTTCAGAAAGCTTGGGGCACTTGGTTAGAGGAAGGGATTAGAAGACAATAGCCTCCCCTGATTCACCTTTTCACTAGTTACGGTGGACCTTCAGCTGTGTATGGCCCGGGCACTGGTGATAAGGCTCAGAGACAATGGAAGAGGTGTTCTATAAGGAGTAACCCCGAATCCTGACATATTTAAAACGGGTGAAGCGTGTCGAAAAAACAGCGTTGAGACATTTATTGGAAGAATACTGTTTTTATTTAGTTTTCAATGCAGTATATGACCTGTTTCAACGTTATACAACTTAGCAAAGTTAGCTAAGTTCTGCAAAAAAGTGGGGGGGGGGGGCAAGTGCCTCCCGTGTCCCCGCTCCTTCGTAATCCCGCCTATGCCTGTGCAGCTTTGATATGATGTATACACGCGCTTGATTCAAACTTACATATTCACATTTTAGACACCTTTGCGGTCGCCTCCACACTATTGTTGTTCATTTGATTGGATGAAAAGACACACTTAACTTAAAAAATAACCACCCCCGTGACACGCATGTTTGAAATTGGCGTTTCAAAATTTTTGGCGGCCAAGAGCAGGGAGTGCGGGCCCTCTGGACCCTTTTGATCTGCGTCTCTGATTTACCCTATATTTTATTTCACACATGGAAAAAAGAGACAAACAAATAAACGAAACAAAACATCCGAACATGGAAAAACTGCAATAGAAAACTCTGTGTAAAGAATATAACAGATAACAATCCGGAAATACCATAGACGTAGGAAGCAAGAGCTACGTGGGCGATATCCCTCCAGTAAAAATGAGGGGGTAAGTATGCTTCCACCCCTGGCAATTTCCTTGGTCAGAAAACCTCTTTTTCATTTGTGTGATATTCTCAACTCTCCGTTCTTATGAAATTCCGAGTTCTCTCTAGTGCAAGCGCCAATTTATAATTCATTGTTTTACCAAAGCAAAATTTTCTGCGCGCTTCGTCCGCCTCAGCGTGTACTTCCTAATGCATGATATGTTGCTACGAAATGTTGTCTTTGATGCCTAAGAAATGAAGCTCTCCAATAAAATTTTAAAAGTGTCCAAAACTTTGTTGTCTATTTTTGACACACTATTTCAAAGACAAGAGCTTATATTGAAGAAAATTTGGAATTTTATGAAGAAAATTTATAAAATAGCACTGAAATTGCCGGTGTCACTTGATGATCTGGTTTAAAAAATGGCAAATTTCCGTTTTGTCATTTCCAGAGCTTGAAAAGGTTTGTCAACTGAAACTGATGTATGAGACAGTTTGAAACAACTGACGGCGAATATGGAGCACTTATTGGAGAGAATTTAGAATTTTGGAATTTGATGAGTTGTCAAAACCACATGGAAGACTGGTTTTACAAATAGCAAATTTCCGAATTCTTCAATTTTTAGAGCCGCCTGCCCCTTGTAGCTACGCCCCTGGGTGTCTGAGAAAAGGGGCCCAGATGCAAAATATGGTGCTAAATGTTTCAATATTTTGAGTTACTCGTAAACTCCAAAGTTTTCAAAACATGGTCTTGAAAGTGTGGGTAATTACTTCAACGGACTATACGGTCAATGTGAATTTAAATACGGGGCGGGTATACTCTATAAGTAAACAGAATCACAACGAAAATTGTGATAGTTTGCGAAGGATTTGTAAACAAGTTCTAATAGTAAGGAACCATTTTTGATGAAAGAAATTAAAATCCATAAACTGATCAAAGCACACTTCAATCTACTGCAGGAAAATCACAGACCGAGGGGGGGGGGGGTAGTACCCACTGGTGCTACTGGGACACCGTTGCATAAGCCTACGGGTGTTGATATAAAAACTTTAAAATATATCCTTTCGAAGTTAGAACGACACCTCATCACACACTATCTGCAGACAAAGGAGGGAGGTGTACCTCTAATTCAATATTGAAGTCTCTGATCTGGCAACATTCAGTGATTTTACTTCTCTAATAATGGTCTCAATACGAAATGGTCGAATCGCTATACGAATGTGTGATGTGCTCGTGTCGAAATTTTGCATTTGGACTCATTTATTTTTCTAAAAAAGTTGCATGCGGACTGTGTACCGAGACATTTGCGCAGTGCGTATAGCACCGAAATTCTTGCATTTTTGAAACAAATATTTGTAGATATAGAGCTTGTATTGCAGAAATTTGGAATTCTGGGTCTCTTGTACAGGGAAACTTTAAAATTTGGGGAATTACTGATGGAAGAATCTGCATTTCCTATATTGGAAAATCTGAAAATAATTGCACGGTAATCGACTGAAGATCGTAAAAGCAAAATCTTCCGCGCGCTGCAGATTGCAATTCATAAAATTGCAATTCCTTATCAAATTAATTGCCAAATCGCCCAGTATAAATGTTCCTTCTTTTCATCAACTATCCTTGATTGGAACAAACTACCCGATAAGACTCATATCGCAGACCCCGACACCTTCTCGTTCCTCCTGGCATCTTGCTTATCCCCCCCCCCCCCCTCTCTCTCTCTCTCTTACTACGTTGCGTTTGTGCCCATTTGGAGTCTGCAACGTATTTCCAAAGAGGAAGAAGAAGAAAAAGAAGCAGAGGTGCTCGCTCATACCTTCAATTTCGTCAACTTTTCCGAGCTCTGGAGGTGACGAAATCTGAAATTTGCTAGATGTTACACTAGATCATCAAGTGGCAACGCTAACTACAGTGTTTTTTTATAAATTTTCTTTCATAAAATTCCAAATTTTCTCCAATATAAGCTCTTGACTCAAAAAATTTCGTCGGAAAGCCTCATTTCGTAGGCGTTGGGTAACATTATAAGCGACAACGATCTTTGGTCGCCGCTCAATCTCAGATTCGTTAAGAGGATATACAAATTCTTCAGTACTCCCCAACTTTTCTAATTTCCTTACAGGAAACTCAGCATCCAAACTTTTCTGCAATTCAAGCTCCATATTTTCAAATACTCGAAAAGGACAAAAATTTCAGAGCGCTTCGCCCGCCGCAAATTACGTTCCTATTAGAGTGGTATTCACACTTAAAATCGTAAAATTCGGATGCTCACTCACCCACCCCCCTTAAAAATGTGTAGCTACGCCGCTGTGGTAGGGGTGGCGCCAGCGGGGGGCCGGGGGGGCCATCCCCCCGTCGGGAAACACTGCCCCCCCGTCGGGGAAGGTCGGCGATTTCGTCGGGGAGGCCTAAAGATAAAAAATTAATTAATTGATTAATCAATTAATAACTTAATTGATTAATTAATTTTAGTTAATCAGTTATTTAATTAAAAAACCTAAAAGAACTGAAGTTACCAGATGGGTGATCTTGAACACATTTTTGTTTTGCAGTGCTATTTTAAAGCATATTGGGAATCGAATTTCGATCACTTATTGTTGGCTCTGTTATACCTCATTCCATATGTACCTTAATTGTCCTATCTCATCCCCCGTCGGGGAAGTGTGGCATTTTTTGCGGAAGGCCTAATGAAGAACGTTAAGGACTGAAGTTACTGGATGGATGATAGTGAACTTTTTTTTTTCTTCATGATTTTTTTGTTTTTCGTTTGTAACCCTATTTTTGATGCATCGATTTTAATCCCAGTACACACTACAGCGATATCGGATCGAATTACTATCCGATTTCTGTCAGTTTTAGTTAAATTCTCCTCCATCCATTTTCGGAAAGAACCAAAAATTTGCAATCCTGTGTAAATATACGATCGGTATGAGCGGAATGCGGAAGTCAAATATATACTACTTATTTCGTGACTTCACATTGTCAAGTGGCTTTTATCGAACTACGCGTATCCGATAAAAGTTGTCTGTGGATTTGGCGTCACGGAATAATTAGTATAAGTTACTTGGAATTTCGTAGTCTACACTGGTTGGCAAATTTTTGTTTCTCTCCGACCAAAGATGAAGGAGATATTAATTAACCCTTACAAAAATCGAAGCGAAATCCGATCCGATATCGTCGTAGTGTGACCTGGCCTTTAATCGGTTTTAATCACTTCTTACTAGTTCTGCTATCCCTTCTCCCATCTTTAATCCGTGCGCGCAAGGTCATGCCCCAGTTGGGGAAGACTTCCCTCCCCCTGTTGTTGAGAGAAAATCCAGTTTCATCGGGGATCTTTCATACACAGGCCCACGATAAAAAAAAATGTGGGTCTGATAACTTCAGTCACCCCGACGATCTTCTTGATTTTGCTTACTATAAGACCATACTCTTCAAGGAAACTGACAATTCCAAATTTTGCTTACAAAAACGGACAAGTGGTTTTTCAAGCGCAGGCATTACCCACTGGTCTTTTTCTAAAGTCCTCCCGACCCTCTGACAAAGGTCCGTTCGACATGCATTGCCCAATGGTCTGCCTTCTGGCCTGTCCCGACAACCGAATTCTAGAAACGGTAACGAAAATCGGCCAGGCCATTTTGGGCTACACAATGATAAACAGTGGCTTGAATATGTCTCCTCTTAAGTCTGACTGAAAATTCATTTGAAGCCACCTTGTAACGTGACATTTTTCCAAATACGTTGGAAGTAAGATCAATTTGTCTGGAGTTCGGGCAGTCACGAAGAAAATTTCATCTTTTTAGTGGATATTGCAATTGAATATAACAAAGAATTCTGGTAGAGTAAAAAAACAGTATGTGTTTGCATATATTTTCCCCCCGAAAAGAGACAAGTCCGTTACATCTAAATGTAGCAGTACCGTACCTTTTATCTGGTAGTTTTCTGATCACTTACCAAGTTGTTTTTTTTTTCTGTTAAAGTAAAATTTCTATTTCAAAGGAAAGCTCAAAATAAAGACTGCTAAAGTCTGGGAAATGCCATTTCCGGGTGTCTGTGGTGTTAGTTTTTTCTGTTTTTTTTTTTTTTTTTTAACAATTTTCTTTACGTTCCGCGCCAACTGATGGGTGGCGCTCCGCTTAGATAGTGTTTTGGTCGAAAAAATTGCTTAACAGAACAAAGCATGCTTGCATATTATTCTTCGCTTTGGGGCAGTATTACAAAGTGAAAATTTTATTGCGAAAGAAAGCTCAAAATAATGGCTATGTCGCTACTTTGTTTCTAGTTACCATCCCGGTCGCGGAAATGCCCTTTCCTGCTTCAAAAATATCTGTGCGCTCCACTTGTAGTTTTTCGGGCAATTTTATATTTTTCAGACAAAAGAAAAACAAAATAATTCTGTCCCCTCCCAAACTGAAACACTCCCGTCGGCCTATGTCAGAACTTCAAATATGTGGGAAGCCAAACATTTTCCACGGAACATTTACCAATATGGTCCGAGGGCATTAATCTACCTGATGATATTCAGTAACCCCAACAAAGCTGTAAAAAACTACAGATTACTCCCTACTTGAGTTTTCTTATAAGAAGGTCGAAATCTTCCATAAAAACACCAAAATCTGTCATAATATAAGTTTCAGATTGTTAAAAGTGGCAAACTTTTTCCAAACTTGACGGATACTCAGTACAACAAATAACCAGACAACTCTGTTAATCACCCCGACATTCTACCTAATTTTGCTCTTGAAAGGCATATCACTTAATAAAGAACCCAAATGTTTTATTATAACCTTACCAAAAAACAAATTTTCTTATGTTAAATTCCAACATTTCTGCAATAAAATAAGCTCTAAATTTTCAAATCTTTGTTCAAGAAAGGATAAAAAAACTTTTCGTTCAAAATTTAAGGCTCGTCTTGAGATAGTACGTAGGACAACTGAGAACGGTTAAATGCATATAACCTCAACGGAATTTCAGCTGTCGCGTGTAAAACGCTTTTGAATTTGCTCATATCAAGGATAGATTCTTCAATAAATATCCCAAATTTTAAATTGTCATAACAAAAGCCAAATTTCTTTCAAAAAATAAACTTCAGATTTTTAAGTGTTTGTTTAAAAAGGCCAAAAATTTAGGCGCGCTGGGCGCGCCTCAAATTCTGCCAAGTTACGTCCCACCGGGACTAACCTATCGCCTTTGTCGGGGCCTTGAACTGCTGCCCCCCCCCGGTCGGGGAGCTTGGCCCCCCTGTCGGGCAAATCCTGGCGCCACCCCTGCGCTGTGGACACCTTACCAGGACAGGAGAAAAATTTAGGCCAGATGTCCCCCACTTTGAAAATAAAATCGACGCCCCTGTCCGTCCACCCGTATTTGCATACCCATATTGCTTCCTACGCCACTGGGAAATACCACGCCTTGTACCACTTTTCCATGATTGTTTTAGCGCGGAATGTGCACAGCTTATTATCTGTGAATCTCTTGTAAATTTAGATACCAACATGTGTAGGCTATTACGTAAGTTACATTCCTGTCCCTCCGGCTAATCGTTGGGAAATAATTTATAAGCTACAATCTTTGGAATGCGGGAAATACAAGTCGTGTTATAAAATTTCCACAATTACTACTAATGTTGAAAGACATATTTTATGCGGGCCAACGGCGATGAAGAAGATCCTGGCCGATTTTTGGGATGGGGCTCTTGAACCTCGTTAGTTTTTGAAACACTTATTCGTTAAAGGTCAGCCGCAGTCCCCCCAAAGGATTATGCTGCCACCACTGAAAAGTTTTTGAATCTCCTCCCCACTTTGATCGGGGAAACCCACTTGGTAAACTAAGCTCACTACACAGATCATAAAAGCTATAAAAAGCGTAGGATCATGTGTCCTTGGATCGCCCTGAGGCGGACCAGCTAATTACATCTGCTTTGCTTGTCCTTGGTTGCCCAGTTTACAACTGTGCCACACGCGTCTGGTCATGAAGTTTTCATCCATGTCATTTGAAACCCAAATCAAAACATCTTCGTCTGCCTAATAACCTTCTCTTCAGCAGTGGTCAGCATTGACTGTTGTAAAGCAGTGCTATATTATGAGAAACCAGTGTAAAAGTATTGTGTGCTTGTTTACACCAAAGAGCTGTATGTACACTCAGCAAAGCTATTATGTTTTTATACGTTGTCACTATATAACGCACTGAGGAGGAATGGTAACTCTGTTTAGATTTAGATGAGTGTCTGGTATACAACAGCCTAGCTGCATGCACAGAGGCAATACAGTTGCTTCTCCTCACTTCTCCCACGTTTTCACTCCTTTCACTGGTAAGGCAGTCAGCATTATTCTGTATTATCCAAAGCATAACTTTACCAGCGATAGTCGGTCAATGCACTGTAAAGGACTGTAATTCGAAAGAACTATAATTATACAAGTAAACTTTATAATTTTTTGGCTAGCCTGTACGACAACAATTGCTGCAAGCTCATACATAAGGCTTCTGAAGGAAAAATTATCTCCCCGAAAACCCCACCGACAAAATACCAAAAATGTTTTCATCGGTTGAAACTACAGGGTTTGAAAATTATTGTTTGGGTGGCCTGTGTGTGTTGTGCGGGACCGTAAAATGAGGACAAGAAATGGTGGAGATAACAAAACCGTCTAAGGGACACTATAGTGGGTCAAGGGACAAGTCGCCCCCGGCAGAGATTATGCCCTGGTGGGGATCTGGCGTCGAGCAAGAAGTCACCCGCAGAAAAAGATGTCCCGTTAGGCCATGGGTGGATCCGGGGAAGAAATCAGTAAGAGCTCAGAGCATGAATTCATGGAGGCTAAGACGTTGATATCGAGGTGAGAAAATAAATAGCCAGATAATATTATTTGGGTTCTGGGACCGTGTATAGGCAACAGGGAAGCTAAAAGGCTAACAGGGAAATACCTCCAGTCCAAACCTACCCGCCCCTTCAAATTTATGCTGTTTCTGGGAATTTTCCTCTCTTCGTTCACTTTATACCTTCGCTGGCGCGTCTAGGATTTTAGCAGGGACCTATGGGAGGTACATCAAACCTTATAAGGAGGCATAAAGTTTGAAATCTATTTACACTGATCCACGGTACGAAACTGTACATTCCAAAACTCTCAAATGAGGAAACCCAGGATCCAGACTTTACCGTGGGGCAGTAGCATGGCTACATGGGGGGGGGGGGGATTCCCCCCCCCCCCCCGCCTCCTTCCCACTGGAAAAAATGAAAAATTCGGGAATTTGCCATTTGAGACACCATTCAACAAGGGAACAGTGCGATTTTCCCAACTTTTCTTCATTAAGTTTCGAATTCGTCTAATACAAGCTCCATATTTGTTATTATTTGCGTATCGCTTTGAGAGCACCGAATAGCAACCTCTATTGCAGTAAGTGGTCGTTCATAAATCAGTTCAGTGATAAACTTTTCCGGGTCGCTATAGTACCGTTTCCCTAAATTTCCTTCAATGTAGGCTCTTAATGATGAAATACTTTGTCTTCAAAAGGCAACAAAGTTTGAATGCCCCCAGGAAGCCCCAATCCGCACTAATTAGATAAAATTATAATGTAACAACGACAATCTTCAGGCCACATGCTATCTCAGATATATGCTAACAGGAAACGCAGATTCTTCAATAGTTCCAAAAATTTTCAAATTTGTCAGTCCTCACAGGAAACCCAGAATCTAAATTATGTTCTGCAATACAAGCTCCATATTTACAAATATTTGTTTGAAAGAACACAAATTTTAGGCGCACTCTGCTCGACGGAAATTACTTTCTAATTCCGTTGTGTTCACACTTTAGGAAAAATTGGAAAATTTTGGTGCTTGCCCCTCTTGAAAGAAGTTTAGCTACACCACTGCCGTGGGGCTCATGTATCTTTATGCACCCCCCCCCCCTTAAGATGAGGCATTGTATTTGTCTACAGGTTTGGATTGCTCGTAAAAAAAAGTTATTTGCAATAGCTCTCCGAGGTACGTTGGGCGCGTGACAGTGAAAAATGGGTTTTGAATGGTTTTAATATGTGGGCATTGGTATCGCAAGACATGCACTTGTCATGATGACATGCGAAAGTTCCTTACGCAAACTCAATCACGGAATTGATAAGCAGGAAGTGCCGGCCCTTATCCAGACTACTTTTGGAGCAATTGGCTGGGGCCAACCGGCCGACAGCGGCAATAGTGGTTGGCAAAGATGTACGAGGTGGGGAAGCCGGGCACTGAGGGGACAGGCTAGCCCCAGAAATTTTGCAAAGGATCTGAAATCCGGACATGGATATGGAAAAATCGGCTAGCTATTTCATTCTCAAAAATCTGTCTTGCATTCTTAAAACACGTAAGACCTTTTAACCCTTAACATGTTTAGAAATTAAACACTAAACGTTCAACAATTGAATGTGTTTAAAACTGACTCGGAAATCCGGGAAACGTCTTGGAATAAACACGACGGTGTGTGTAGCATCTAAACGTGTTAACAAAGCGAGGAAAAAAAGTGTGTGAACGATTAATTTCTGAACACATTCAGACATTTTTAAGAGTGTGTTTTAACGACACAGTAAACTCGTAACTTCGCCCGAATTCTCGTAAAAATTTGCCAGACGAAAGAGCCGTCATAGAGATTTTTTTATGACAACTAAAGAATAAAAAAAAGTGTTGCATATTTGAAGAGCTCATAAAACAGTCATCATTCTCTTCTCCAAGTCGTTCCCAGCATTTTTCGGAAGTGGCCGAATAGCCTCCGAATTTGAAAAGGTAGCAAAAATTCGCAACATTTTGGGGAAGCTTTTAAAAAACAGTTATTCCATAGACTCTAAGTCTTTTTCCACGATTTTCCAGAGTTTGGGAACCGAATAAACAAATCCTTTCATACATTTGGCAGGAAAACAAGAAGCACCGTAATTAGGTAATGCAAGTATGGTAATCTTTACGAAGAAAAAAAAATAATTCAAAAATTCTCGACACATGTGGGCAGATTATTTCTTTAGCCAGGCTTTACATTTCTGCGCGGCAACTTCGCCCGAAATGGCAGAATCTCAGGCGAATGTTTTCCATTGCCAGACGTGAAGGTGCCCGAAGTTATCCCCTAAAGATCAATCACATGACATCGTGTGAATGACGGTACCAATAGTCACAAGAAGGCTGAGAGTGACGGAATGTTTTGGCAGCCTGTGGTCAGTTGGTTAGGTTGTTGCAGTTTCAATTTGAAGAATGGATGAAAATTGCTAAGATACCTTACAGTGCTGTGGACTCAAAATTCGCGCAACGGACCCTTTTATCGGTTTATACTGACCCCTTCTCATTGGCAAAAAAAATGGACCTTGAATTTGGGTTGCAGCGTCGCATACACAAACTGTTTCAATTCCGTTGTGTATTGTTTTCTACTGAGATGATACATGACCATTTCACCGAATGGTAAATATAATTTTAGCCCAAGCATTGCCAGCAGAGTTTAGAGGAATAGAGGATAATAAGCCAGTTCGGTAATTCACTTTGGTGGTTAAACACGTGCGCACATCCTCCAAATTGTCGGGATAAACCAATCCCGCACCTACAGCATGTATTCCGAAATTTGAGTTTACATGAAAACTTCGTGAAATCATTCTTTCTCAATCCATCCATAACATAAAGAGGAGAATCTACAGTAGTGTGGCTTTGTGCAGGGTATTGTGTCTAAATTGTCTTTTTGGGTGTAAACATTTGCATTTCAACCTGCCTTAAAGTAGGACTGAGACCCCTATTTTCGTTTGAGTTCACTCGATACTTAGTGTTGCATGCACATACTGACGAAATAAGGCAACAATGTACGCTACGTGCTGAGCTCGGTTTGTATATCCCGCACGGTTCCCCACAATTCCATGCGGCAACGAATGAATTACCAAACTCGCCAATTGTGGCACACTTGGTCCACGGTATTTTCTTTTTGTGAAATCAAGAACTGAAATGAATGGCAGTTATAGAACAATGTAGGTTTTCACATTTTTTCCCTTTAACATGGGGTACAACTTCTCACTGAAAGGCGACTGATCAGGACATTTCCAGCATCAGGACTGTGCATAAAAAACAAACAAAGTATAGCACCATTTTGCACCTAAGCCCTTAGAGACAGCTAGAAATTTCAAACAGGGCAGGAAAACATCCCTCCTTATAAATACATACTCGAAGGGCAGTAAAGAGTTGTTACAATACGTCGAATTTGCCCAATCGTCAGCACTCTCTTTGTCAGCAAGAAACA
The DNA here is from genome assembly GCA_037179385.1 of Holothuria scabra. Lineage (NCBI taxonomy): Eukaryota > Metazoa > Echinodermata > Holothuroidea > Aspidochirotida > Holothuriidae > Holothuria > Holothuria scabra. The sequence continues at coordinate 6,061,673 of CM074187.1, read as the reverse complement.
GATTAATAAAAAGAAGTATAAATGAGCAATGCGACACCAACAGGCAATGAAACGAGCGATCCTAGATGGCCCAAAATGTGGTCAGCATTGTGCTTTACAAATACACTTCGGATAGACCGTGGCCTTGATAAAATTATTTGGGAATATGTTTATCCGCGAAAATATCGGGGGAAACATATCGTTCCCTCCGGCAAAATAGCCTAGTATGCGGCAAAGTAAAAAGGAAATTCTCAAACGCCAAGTTTGTTTAGAAGAAATCGTGAAATTTAGGAAATTTTTTAGTCGAAGCAGGTAGAATCTACATGACCACCAGATGTCACTTTATAACTACGACTACAAATGCTAAATGAGCAAAAATAACGCATGCCGTGGACTTGACAAAAAGTTCTATACGGGTAATACAAGCCAACTGCAAACAACCACTCGGCATTGTTAACAGAAGTATCTCTTCTAGACACCAACAAATTGGGTCAACCCTTTTGAAAATTTCTGGAAACAATCCGTTTCCAATGATTAATTGCTGCACGTGCAGTCGTTCCCCGCACACCTTATGCATCACATTAACATACTGTACACATGGCCTACCTTTATTCCCCAGAAAATGCACACTTGTTTTACACAAAATCTATGAGTTGCAATAAATGAGCTAAGCCTTGATGTGTGGTGATGCAGTAACTTTTCCAAGGGGGAGGAGGATACACCATCCCCACCCCTAAAGTATTCACAGCCATCGGCCATTTTGGGAAATCAATCGGAAGCAATGTAACCATGACCTTTTGGTTGTACAGTATACTGTAAGTACAAATGTGCTTACGAATGTTTCAAATTTTGCACCATTTTGCGTTTCAATATCTTGAGCATCCTGGTCAAATTTTTATTTATTTCTCATGTTCAGTTTTCAAGATATTAGCTGTTGAATGAGACAAACTTTCCTACACAGAATGAACTCAAATCAAGGGGACTTCATGGATTCACATTGTTGGTCAATGCTTTGTTTTTAGTTATAATTTACCATAACAATAATATGCAACTAAATTTTGACACAGCACCATATGTGCATCCGAAGCAATGGAATTTTAAAAACTTTATATGGCTGCGGGACAAGATAGCATCCCTAGTCAACTCAAGGTCAAACAAATAGGATGAAAAATAAAGAAAAACAAAACATTGGCCAACAACTACATGCATCCATGACATCACACCTGCTTGCTTCAAGTTTACATTTACATACAGCAAATGTGCTAACTTCAATTGCTACAGTAATATCTCAAGAACCAAACATGGGAAATGAATACAACTTTCACTAGAATGCTTAGAATGTGTTCCTCTTTAACATATCAAAAATAAATTTGACTCTGGACTATCCTTTTTAAAGGAATGAAGCATCACAAACACATCAAAATATACATGCTGCCATGGGTGCATTGGTTTCTCTTATCACTGAAACCAAAAAGCAATGATTTTCTAAACTGAATGGAACATACATCCCTTAGACCCCTCCCTAACAATAGGACAATCACACCCTGCACCATCACTATTTTTAAAGGTGTCTTCCATTGAATTGGGCATTGGAAGGCACCATTTTACATCTTAGTTCCCCCGAAAGGCAAACATTTTTGAATAGGGAGAGGGCGTCTCCCCATTTAAGAATGGAGATTTTACACTCTACCCACTCCTCAATGCCTGCAAAGTTCAGAAAGGGGATTGTTGATGTTCATCTCACTTGTTCATCCTTTCTCACAAAAAAAAAAAACAAAAAACACAAGATGCACACTGCATCATAGGAGAAAAGCCCACTTAGACAGGTTCATACACACACAGACTTCATTGCAGAGGAGGTGCTGATGGACAACAGCTTCTGTATGCCCAGAATGCTGTTCATGTTCAGTAAGTGGGGTAGTATGCACAAAGGAGGTTTGTACTTTAACTTAGCCTTCAACTGCTTGTATAGAAGATATGATTGAACTAAACCACACTGCTACTATTAATATATCATACAGTATGGGTAGGATTCAAAATCCACACTGTAAGAATTAATTCCAATAATTGACTGATTTGTATTAAATTGCTCAATAACAAACTGGCAGAATCTTGATGATCATCAAGTTGAGAAATTAATTTGTCCCCACCATGTACAGTTCAGCCCTCTACCTTCACATAACACAGAAAATTCACAACACACTTACATTACTATGTTATGCATATTGAGATTGTAAGAACAAACCGAAAGCCCAAAGGCTCAGTGATTTCTTGATGTGAGGGAAATTTGGGAAATTCATGCAACTACTGTATACCCCTGGAGAAACCCCTTCTTGACCATACTTAACTGCATCTACATGTTGAATTTAAAGTGTATCCAACTTTCCAGTCTAAAGGTATCTTGTTTACAAGGTTTTTTGACCACTGGTGACCTACAGGACTGTAACCTTTCTTCTTTAATGACTTGACATAACCTCTGATCTTCACTGCAAGCTATAAAAGCTTTTCCTTCCATTACGATAAAAAAATGCATGATTTTTACAGTAAACAGCCTCTTTTGACCTCAAAAATAAAGACCTTTTGATTCCACCAAAAACAATATATCAGCTTCCTCTTTACATAGCAAGTCAACATATACCAAATGTGAAAAGTGTCTTTCATTGCTGTCATTTACAGGTACAAGATTTTCAGTTTTACCTCTGTTGAATACAGTTGTGTTATCCTTTCAATATGAAAAATCTACAGTATCCACTAAATAGAACAAGTGTCAGTCATTTGTATCAACAAAAGTCTATAAAATAATTACGATTCCAATAGAAAGAAGGCCTATGTTAATTCATTCCTATGGCTGACGTACTATTGCTCTGGCTGTCACATATCAGTCTTCATCCTTCTTGATTTATGAAGGAATACCTACTGTAGAAAATGTAAAAGTTGGTCAACTAGCCCATTGCTTTTAGCTGTTACAGAGACATCCCAAGGAATCGACAAGGTTGCAAGAAAACGAATGTGATAGTTCTGATGAACCTGAAGGAAACCAACCAGAATGGTGTCACTGTGGCAACTGAGTAGAGATGCACACTAAAGTTGAGAATGTTTGCTGCTGCCTTCACATAAAGTAAAGCAATGTGTCACCAACCAATTTGGGAACCTTATACTGGATCCTGAGTCTCTAGACCTCCGCCATCACCTAGAAGTGTAGCTGTTACTCTGCAATGACAGACTAAACATTAACACACATGCGAGCTACTGTACAGGCACAACATGTTTTGGAAATGATGAAATCCACTCCAGGTACTGTAGGAAGAATTACTGTATGACAAAATTCCTCCTTGTGCTGTTTGGGCAATGCAAAAACCGGAATCCTACTCCAAATGGCCATTAAACTGGATTTGTTCCATCTGTTTTAGCGACCAGCAGTCCACTTGTTCTTGGTACAGTTTCACTTGGTATCTGATTCTATTACAGGTGTCATTCTGATGCATTCTTGTACATGATTATAATCCCTTGGCTGCTTCTAAATTTTTGCAAAAAACCTATCCAGAAGAGAAGAAAGAAACATTGCTGAAGGAAATTACTCTCCCAACACAATAACAAGAATGCAAAAATGCATTGAGTTTTGATGATACATACAGTCCATGTTCTTTTCAAAAAATGCTACATTTATTGTAAAACAAGGTGACCCAAAGTGACCTTTGACTCCACCAGTGAGTAACTGGTTTTTCTTTTAACCATTTACACTTCTACATTCAAAAAGGCCAAATTTCAAGCTGTGCCTTAAGATACCTGGATATTCTGCAAACAAGGTTTTCAGAGTTTGGTGCCAGGTGATACTACTGTAGAAAACCATTGACCTCAGTCCACTGAAAATAACTGGGACTTTCAACTCACCATAACGCATCCACACTAATTATGCAATCCATCCAGTTTTTGTACGTTTGAGCTATCCTATTAACAATGTTTCCATAGTTTGACTTAGAACTGATGACCCCAAATAACCTTCAACTTCCACCAAGGACTACAGATGCCATCTGAGAGTTGAGCTCTATCTCACTTTCCTACTGTAACTTAGTAAAATACAAAGTAGAAAAGGTTTTCAAGGTTTGACCTTGGATAACTCCAGGTTAACTTTGACCTTGCTCAAAATTAATTGAGGCCACCCTCTCATCATAATTCATCAACAAAACAAGTTTGAAAACAATCCAAGCTTCCTACTCCCTTGAGATATCATTCAAGAAAGGATTTTGGATTGGCCCCCTTTGGTCCCAGACAACCTTTGTTCTGTATCCAAATTAATAGATTCTCCTTCACATTACACATGTAATGCATCAACATTACTGTACCAAGTTTGAAATTGATCCAAGCTTCCTACCTTGAGATATCATGCAAACAAGGTTTTTGGATTCTGACCCCAAATCAAAAAATCGATAGGGTTCTTCCTTACATCATAATGCATCAACATATCAAGCTTGAAATCAATCCAACTTCCTACCTTGAAATACAGTATCTTACAGGTTTTTGAGGTTTTACCCCTTGTGACCCCAAATGACCATTGACCCCAACCAAAATTAATAGGGTTTTTCTTCCTATCATAATGTCTCAACATTTCAAGTTTGAAATCAATCCAAGCTTCCTACAGTACCTTGAGACATCGTGTAAACAAGGTCTTAGAGGTTTGACTCCTTGCAATCCCAGATGACCTTTAACCTCCACCAAAACAAATAGGGTTCTTTCTCTCAGTATAGGGTATCTGTTAACCAACTTAACCAAGTTTGAGAATTGTCAGATCCTCTCTTCTTAAGATACCTGTATCGTGTAAACAAACGAAGTGTCACAAACACACACACATACATGCAGGCCATCATGAATGCATACAGTAGGTTTCTCTTTTCATCAAAACCAAAAATGATACCATCTCCCTGCTCTATTGAATTGATTTTTCTCTGCTCACTGTCCAGTAGACTAAATGCACACTAAAAAAGAAAAAGAGTTAAATTTAACTATTTGGAAGCTGGAGGCTACAACGTTTACCCCAAAAGAGTGAAAGAGTAAGGTTTCATTCTTGGTGGAGTGTTTGAAGGTGTATCAGGTACATGCATGCTCAGCAGAGAGAACATCCCCCTGTGAGGCATGCATCATAGTGATGAAGCTCTGTACTGTATACTGCAGTAAATTGTGGTAAAGATGGCAAAGTGTTGTTACCATGCATTAGATAAACGGTCCTCAAAATATGTTCCTTTATGGTCAATTTGATTGCTCAAATAAGCCAAACTGTTTGCTTAGTAAAATAGTACTGACTGCAATCGCCATCATGTTCAGAAAGTCACAAATAAAATGGAACACTAAAAATCCGGGAGTATACTGTGGCACATGACACCTGGAAATCAGAAGATCTGAGTAAAAACTGTGAATCGCTTCATAAAACTGGCAGATAGGCTATCTCCCAGTTTTATGAAGCAACAGATAGGACAGGTCTGGCTTTTGTTTGGGTTTTTTTCATTTTTGTTGTTGCATTGTGTTTCATCGGCTTCACGTTACAAACATACACAAAGTGGAGATCTAAGATCAGTTCAGTCAATTTTTGAGGATGTTGCAAGTATACCCATAAACTGATTATCAAAAAGTCCTTTTTGTAGTATTGGGTTTTTCTGGTGGAAACCATTGTCACGTTCGTTTTCTGTTTGTGCTACAGTATACCATAGACATGCATCAAATTTGGGGCATGATTACAGTACTGTACCTGAAGGATGATGGTTTACCCCAGGTTTATTTAAGTGGAGTCTCTGTCAATGCTGCATCCCCTCTGGCCTCTCTGCAAACCTGGAACAAAAAGGTTAAGAACAGTGTGCATGTGCATGCAAGGTTTCATGGTTTCTTCAGAAAATACATGGAAGCAACTGTAATAAACCAGACCAAACTACAGTAAAACTTGTAGGGGAATGGCTGTAAAGTATTGAGGGGTACACTAAAACGGTCTACCTGTATAATTGCCCTGTAGAGTACAGACTACAATGTATTTAATCAACATGCAGTAAAGTACAGTATAGTAGGTCCATTCAATGTGAACTGCTGACATTTCAGTACATTTCAAGAAAGTTCTTAGCATGTGCATGTAGTACACACATTAATGTGCTCTTTGGCTATGTCCCCCTCCCACCACCCTGCCGACTCTCTTTTCATTAGAGCCACGGGTCTGTACATTCACTCTGTAGTCCATACAAAAGCAGTATACAGTTCAGTATGTTACATCTGTTTGTACAGTACAATTTACAAACTCTAAGCAACCTGTGGTCAGTAAATTACAACTTACTGGCATACTGTACAGTACATGTGCAGACAACCTGTATCTTTTAACAAGCCCGTGTACAGTATCTACGTATGCCCACAGTATTGAACTCATACATATACTGTACTTATGTGTACACTCATATACTAAACATGTATCCTACAGTAGGAAGACCCAAGAAGCCTCAGTGCATGTACTATATGTTGTTCAAGACATGACTGTATATTACATGCAAATTAAATGTTGTTTTCATTGAATGACTGATGAGTTAAGTTCTCCCAATTTCTTACACTTATAGTGGAACATGAATCAGGAAGAAACCTGTTTCTTGCAGAAAAAAAAAATGTTTCATTTCCCACTTTGGAAGAAACCTATGACCCCAGTGTGCCTTTGTATGTGATTTATAGGTTTTCAGTCTACAGTACTGCAGAACAATGCTACAGCAACAACCCTCCCCCCCCCCCCCCCAAAAAAAAAAAAAAAAAAAATCATAATAGCACCAGGTGTACAACTATTTTGTTTATAAAAAAAAGGCAAAACAGTTAGGGGTATTTTTTTAAGTTGAGTAGGATAAAATGCCACACAAACTTCAGGGGCCTCAACATTTCTACAATGAAGCCTTTTGGTTTCAAAATCTTTGTCTGAAAAATATAGCTCTTATCAGAGTTTTTGACATAAAATATGAATCAATATAACAACTGACAATGGACTTGATTTAACTGAGAACACAATCTTTCAGTAACAACCCCAAATTTTCCAATTAAATATATCCTTTTATCCTTAACAGTGATGAACAATTTTCTCTGAAAGGGGGGCATGCAATGTGGGAATCGTCTAAAATTTGAGACACCTTAGCGCCATGACATACATGAGGAATTTTGTATTGGTGAGGAGGACCAAAATCTGTGGCAGTACAGTAACTTTGAAGTTTGATGACGAAGACTTACCACCATACTACTAAGATGAGCTTCCAGCAATCCTTTTTAAAGGCCCTGTTCTCTCACCCCAAACAGTACCAATTCTCCTAACCTTCTTACTTACAGTAAGCCCCTCCTACAATTGTCAGAAATTCATGCTCATCCAGATACAATTTCAGTTTATTGCTTCAAGGTGAGTGAAGAAAAACTCAATTTATATAATCAAAACACTCTCAGTACCATTCATGCTGTGTAATATAAGCTTTGGTTCTCTGCACTGCTTGAATTACTTGTCAATCAAAGAGCTGAGCCACTGCAAATTGTAAATTTTGGTATCCCTGTACCAAAATTGTAGTTTTGGGTGAGAGGTTTGGCCCTTTAAATAAGCTCAACTTTCCCTTATCTGATTTCAAAACATTGCAAATCTTGCATGCATTTACACTTTTACAAGGAAAAATCACTTAGTTACAGACTTACATTTTCCAAGCATGCAGAAGTACAGTATGCTCAGTTACCCCAGACTATATATGCACAGAGTTTGTGTTGTGTTTCCATGCATGCTGGCTCAGTGCATCTAACAGAGTGGGGATAGGGTTTGGAATGGACAATTCCTTACACATACTGTAGGTGCAAAGTTCGACTTTCCATGACATGACAGCAAATTATTGTCGTGGTGGCCAAACTGGAACCCTGTGATGGAAATATTTAACGAGCAAACAAGCAATGAGAGCCGTGACGGTAAATTCCATGGATGCATCACAGCTGTGAAGGTGTCATGGGTTTTTACAGTTTCATGCAATAAGTTTTCCTGAATCAAAGTTGGCCTGGGGGATCAGGGATCTAAGGGAGGCTTAATCCAGATCCCCTACCCCTTTGCAAATTTTGAAATTGGGTCATGTCCTTACAGTAAATGCAATCTCAGTGTGCTACCTTTTGAAGTAAATTTTGAAGTGTTTCAAAATTTCTGTACTTTTTGTACCTAAAAAAAAATTGGCATTGGTGAAAGGGCTTTTGGGAGACAAATCCTTTCCTTTGATTTTTTCAGAAATTAGGTATCCCACATGCAATCTGGTGCCACAAAGAGTATGCTTTGTACATTATGAAGCAAAATTTGTGTTACTAAAAGTAAATTACATACATTATTTTTAGGATCTGAAAAAATAGCATCCGTGGTCTGGAGGGGTGTGCATGCAAACAGTAGCAGTGGCATAGCCCATGCTGCTAGAATTGAATGGGATGTTTTAGCCAATGTTACACGTCCAGATCGGAGCTGCCAACATGCCAGATTGAAAAGAGGAACGCCACCTGTGAGTATGCTAAGGTAAACCTCAACAGGTGGGGTGAAGGACCTGTCTTAGGACCCCTGAAGGGATGTAGTGGGCAAAGCACTGGACTTTGAATAGTTAAGTGTTCGTATGGAAGACTTTTTGAGCCCTCAATAACAGATTATTTCCATGCCAAAGTCTACAATGCCTACATTCAGCCTGTCAGATTTCAAAACCCAACTTAACATTAATATTGTACATGATCATGATTCAAGTGATATTGAAAATCAGAACATGACATTGGAAAATCAGAACAGAACATATTTTTTTGCAGAAAAGCGGAACTGTTCCTCCTAAATCGGAACAGTTGGCAGCTCTGCACGTCTTCTCTGTTAAACCCATTTAAACCAACCTTGTTCTATTGAGTAAATAGTCTTTGTAGAGGGAGAACAGCTTCAACTGATATTGATCTCAAAATACCTGAACAGGAAGTTCTCTAATAACAGTTGGGATTCTCACCGTTTCACCATGAGACTTCACAGTTTCAGACGTCCCCTCACAGTCACATAATCTGTCAGATCTCACAGTGAATTTCTTATGCATACAGGTACAGTTTACCCTATGGAGCATGAACAAATCGTTGCAATAGGTCTACTTAATTCATCTTCGGGACTTTTGTTTGTCATCCCCAAACGGCTCTTCAACAGAGAGTTGGGAGAACTCAGAATTATATAGAGCCACTGACTTTCTACAGTGTACAGAAGAATAATACTGTAGTTCAATACAGATTATCTGTTCTTCGGCCACCTCCGCCTAAAATTCAGCCCAACTCTAATACAAATAATATGCCTTACAGTATTTAGTTTCCACTAAAATTGAAGCATACTCGTAAACAAAGGTTATGATACCATTGTTAGGTAAAAAAAATTTGTGTATTTGACCAGGGCATATTTCTCTGGACAATGCAGTCACATTTTTTCATGTTAATTCAATCATACAGTATTCAATAAGTAGATTTGGCCAGTGTTGCACCATCAGCCGAGTGAACAGGGTGGGGGCATCTGTCGAATGCATGGTCATATGGGAATTTTTCTCTGGAGGAGGGGAGGTGATTTTTTGCCTGCCACACCAGATCTCATCCCATTGTCTATTCTCTGGCAGAACTTCAAGATGCTGTCGTGGAGCTTAACCAACCTGCCGGGCAAACCTTGGGCCCACCCCTCGATTTTGCAACTCTGGTATGCAAATGCACGTTGGGTAGTTCCAAGCCGGTACTTAAAAAGATTTAAAAAAACCTCCAGGTTTGAGAAACCAATCTCCATCTTTCCAAGTTCATGTACTGCGGTAAATCTCAATGTTTGTTATTTGGAGGTTGGCAGGTCTAGCTGAACACTGGATAACTGAATTTAGTACGTTATTACTGGTACCGTATGTGTTTGGCTACAAACATAAGTGAACAAAAAATTAGTTGTTGCGAGTAATTTTATGTCTCGTGTGCCCTATACTGAAGGTCTGTAAGCACACAAAAGTAAGTAGAGTTACTGTCTAGCTTTGGCTAGGCTTAGGCTTTATCATGACCAAAATACTATTGTAATGTAAAACAACACTACTAGTACTGGCTACTGGGCATACTTGATAGTTGATACTGTTGGCCTACTGTATGAGTATGATATTTTGGTAACAGGTAACCTCTGACCTAAGCTTATGCTCTGGATCTGGATCTGGAAGAATACTGCACAACACTCCTGGTGGAGTCAAACGTGCAGGGTTGAGTGTGCGCATGTAGTTAGTCGTCCCGTCTGAGGATCCTCAAGGCTGCGCTCTTGAACTGCTTGGGGTCCTCGAGATCTGTAATGTTCTGGGTGAGTAGGTTCCAGTCTCTGACGGTCCGAGGAAAGAAACTGTATTTGCAGCAGTCCTTATTGGTTGGTATATTTGTAAAGCTATTAGAATGGTGATGCCTGGAGGGCTGCCGGACCGGTTGTAGGTTGTTGATTGGCAAGGCTAGGAGGCCCAATCTGGCTTTGTGAAGAATTGCTAGCCTGTTGGCAGTACGCCTGTTTTGAGACTATCCCACCCTACAGTAGGTCATTTAGCATTTCAGTCACACTACTATGGGGGGAATAGTCATTATAAACAAACCTAGCAGCCCTACGTTGAATTTGCTCAACCTTATTGGATAGGGAAATGGTGTAGGGATCCCAAACAGAAGATGAATACTCCAATAAAGGCCTAACAAGTGTGAGATAGGCATTAGCTTTAACACTCCTGGGGCAGGAGTATAAATTTCTTTTAATAAAAGCCAAAGACCTCATACTTGGAACCCCCTAAAATATGAAAACTTGTTTAGACTAGTAAAGGCCTATAATATAGACCTTACTCACCCTTAACAGCTCGGTTCTGTGGCCACAATTTCGTCGATGTACACCCAATACTGTAGAAGGGCAGCAAATTGAGGGAATTCGCCGCTACCGCTGTCTTCCTTCCACGCACGCTTCGAACGATTCGGAGATCTTGCAACTTGGTCAACCTGCACTTCTTTTCGGTTGTCTTTCTATGCATTTTCCGAGCAGAGAGTGTAAATGTCCTTCTGTCACTTACAATTTTAGTAATACTAGTAAGCACAGAATATGAAAGTTCCTCTTTTCGATAGCCTATTTCAGTATGTTATTTCACGTTTGTTTGTGGGGTATTTAGCTTTCCTTCTTCGAATGGGTTCAATGGATACAGTATATACTGTACATACATAGTGCATTGCCCACTGTAATACAACAACGTACCGTTGAGATTGTGTGTGTTGTGTATACCACCGTGCGTTTGAACATTTGTAAACAAAACCATGTGACCAATATCCACCAATCAGCATAGCCTTCGTTTTGAATTGAGACGGAGACTAACTGTCAATCATGAATGACGTCAAAAAATGGTTCGTACAATCAAAAAATCGATCAGACTACTAGAGACGTTCATTTTGGGGGGACTGCTTCTTCCCTTTAAAGTGTTCTAACCTGATATGATAAAAAGAGTGATCGTGTCAGTAGCATAACAAAGATTTTTACTCTTACGGGCGCACGGGAAGGTCGCTAAGCATTTTCATTCATTGGAGAACAGTTAGTGATAGTGTGGTGTACAAAGCTGAAAGCGGACAACTCGTTTTTTATCAGGTTGAAAATGACAAACCTTACGAATCATAGGGGCAGATCTGGGCGGGCGGGCCCGTAACCCCCTTTCCAAGAAATATTGAAGTTTTCTTCAAAAACAAAAATATGGCCGTATTCCAACTAAAGTCGGTCTATTTGATGTCAAATTTGCTTAATGATACCCCTTATGTCCCTCGATTTTCCACTACCTCTCACCAAATAACCCGTGCAGGGTTTTAGGCAAATATCTGATTATTTTGCACCTTTTCCTTCCTTTTGTTGAATTAAAGATTTCATTGCAAAAAAGAGAGCTCAAAATATAACGACTACTTAAAATCTGCTTAAAATTGCTAGGGAAAGACATTTCCGACTGTCTGAGGGGTTGCGATTTCCAAACTTTCCTGAACGCCCGCGCCGACTGATGGTGGCGCTCCGCTCAGATAGTCTTTCAGGCTTAGGCGTACGAGATTGGGGAAAGGGGCAGACTCCCCCTCCCCAAATTCCCGCAAAATCTAAAATTCGGGCAGGCATTTGGAAAAAGTTTGGACAGAAATTTGGAAGACAAAATCGGACGTCGACTTGAGTTTCAGACAATCGTTTGCAGAAAATTTTTAAATGTATCATGAATCCTAAAAAAGGAGAGAAACGGCATAACCGCGGTAAAATTTTCCTGAAAAATCAACAAGATTCCCCAAATCGCTACACGCTTGGGCAGCGAAAAAAACTATTACTCGTGAATTTCACTTCACAGTCTCTCACAACACAATGACCGAAATGGTCGAATATCCAAATTCTTTCAAGCATTTGCCCGAAAAAAATAAACAATTATTCTTCAGCATTTGTTCATTTTAAAACATAATGCTCGAAATGGCCGTTTACTCAATACCTTGAAATCTTTGCCCGAAAACTGAAAAAGCGCTACGCACAAAGTGAATTTTTAAAAGAAATTAAATTTAATAACAACAATTTGCGACACATTCGGGTAGCTTGGGAAAAAGATTTTCCTCAGCCCCACTTCATTCTGTAGTCTTGCAAAATCTTTGCCCGAAATGATAAAGTATAGGGGAAAGGTTAGAAAAGTTCTGGGATGTATTCAATTTTCAAATTAATTGTACCGACAGACGGGAGAGCGTTCGGTTGCAGTGTCTAGTAGTTTGCCATCTATCCTACCCCTACAGCAGAAACTCGGGCAGCAGTAATGGAAATCAGGTCTATAGGTTATTTATAAATGACATGATACCACTTAAAAATATCTTCCCGTAAGTGATTAGTCTTCTTGAAAATTCATTTAAATCCGGCAGTCTCGTAACGTGACATTTTTTCAAAAGGCGTTACTAATAGAAGTAAAATCATTTACAGTCGGGAGTTCGGGCAGTCACATAGACAATTTCATCAATTCAATACAAATTTAAGCAAGAGTCGCAAGGGAGTAAAATCATTATTTTTTCAATTCCGTTTTATACTTTTTCTCCCTAGAAGTTATTAGATCATTCCATCCAATGGTACATTTTATCTGGTAATTTTCTGACCAAAATAGCAACTGCGTATATCCTCCTTCTAAGTCTGGAAAATGCCGATAATGGTGGCGCTCCGCTTAGTTTCTCTGGCTAAAATCTAGTTTGAAGTAAACGTTTTTCTGCAAACTTTAACTCAAATGCAGACTGCTTCGATCCTCCTTATAAGTCTGGGAAATGCCATTTTCAATTGTCTGAGGGGTACGATTTTTCAAAATTTTTCGTAAGCTCCGCGCAGACCGAAGGTGACGCTTCATTAGATAGTTTTTCAGATAAAACTACATTTTCCATGTAAAAAATACTCTGCCCCAAGCTGAAATGGTCCCGTATGCCTAGGCTTTCATGCAAAACCATTTCTGACTGTTTGAGGGGTTGCGCATTTTTCGGTTTTCTGTTCATCATCTCAAACTGATGGTAGTGCTCCACATCGACGGCCCTTTCTCCAAGAATAACAAAATAATGACTGTTTAGGTTCTGCTTACAAGCCCGAGGAATGCTATTTCTGGCTGTCTGCGGAGTCGCGACGTTTCAAAATTTCCAACGCTCCAACGACGCCAACCGATGGTGCCGCTCCGCTTGGATAGTCTTTTCGACACAATTGTAATTTTCGGGCAGAGAATCTTCTAATCCCTGATTGACGTACGCCGTACACCTATACCTGTGTTTACCCTCTTATGATTCTGAACATAACTTCCAATACTTGAAACGTATAAATGTATTCAAAATCAGTGACATTTTTACTTTTACACTAAGTGTCATTGTAAGTGCTTATCTCAAACTGTGACATTTCTATGTAGCTTTATGTAGTCATTCCACATAAATACAAAAATATTTGCAACATTTTTCATATCATTCTGATTCGGGAAGTGCCGTTTCCGGCCATGGGTTTTTAAAGTCATAAATATTCTTGTGCGCTCCGCTCCAATCAATGGTGGCCCTCCGCTTAGATAGTCCTGCTGGCGTTGACCCCCATATTTATCCTTTCCGCCTCAATTAACCATGGCCCCCTTCTGGCAAATCTTGGATCCGCCACTGAGATGTACACGTGATTTTCCAAGATCCCATGCTTTGACAGTTTGGTGAAGTTAGAGAGAGGCCAGAGGATATAGTCAGCTTGAATTCGACCTTTAATTTCCCTTTTAGATGCTCTTTGTATTCGGTATTTCAGACCCATTAGTAGCCTTCCTTTCAAAAACATTACCACATCTATATTTCACAACATAAACCTGGAAATAGAAAATAAAAACCGCAGCTTCTTTAATTCTGTTTTCTGAACATTTGTAGTTGAGAAGCGGTACAAAAAGTGTTCATATTCAAGGGTCGCGTTATCATTAGCCAAGGAATGGTACATACCATGAACCCATTTAAAACGTGCTGGACGTTGGGACAGTCCGAGAATAAATGTTTAGGAGCTTCAATGACGTTACAATGTGCAAGACATTTACCGTCTCCTGTGTTGAAGTGAGCCATACACTCTGGTGACCAATTAAAAAAAGTAGTCCAGAACGAAAGTTATTTTTGATATGTTAAAGAGGAACATATCCTAAGCATTTAATTGTGGTGAAAGTTTCATTTTCCATGTTCCGTTCTCAAGATATTGGCTATTGAATTTGACGCATTTTCTACAAAAAGTGAACTTGAAGCAAGTAGGTGTGATGCCATGGTTTTACTATGTTGGCCGATGTTTTTTGCTTTTCTTTATTTTTCATCCTATCAGTTTGACCTTTCATTGACTGGGGTTGCCATCTTTCCCCTTAGGAATGTTAAATTTTTAAAATTCCATTGCTCGGGATGCACTCATAGTATAAATAAATCAGAGTTCAGTTTAATAAAAGTATGATAAATTATAAAGGAAAAAATTGGTCAGCATTGTCAAACCATGACATCACGTCCACTTGTTTCAGGTTCATTTTATGAAATTCTACATGTCACATTCAATTGCCAATATCTCGAGAACCGAATAAAACTTTCACCAGAATACTTACAAATTTGGAACTTTACCACTCTTTTAATTTTTTTTTATCAAGAGTATATTCCCCACACAGCCCTCTAAATGGCATCTCATGGGAGCCAAGGATTATGAACAACAACACGGACCAAACCTGTTTTGTCTCAGCCAAGGTCTTTACGATTTGCTTAACAGTTTTACAATTTTCGCAAATCGCAAACTCTGTTATTTATAGAGTGCAACATGAATATTAAATTACAAGCATGCAAATGCAATCCATCACGAGTAAAAGCATTAGGCCTCGAGTTTGACCAGATGGCGGAGAACACTCTTCGGAATTTAGAAGCCATGAAAAATGTCGATACGGCAGAAGGTCACTAAAGAGTAAGAAAAAGAATATCACATAAATTGAATCAATTTTACTTTTAAAATCATCAAGCTCCAGACCACTTCTTTCTTTACCCAACGTGAGAATATTTCCGGAAAGGGCACGGGTTTGCTGTTTCCCATATGAAGGGGTAGGCAAGATGTGAAAGGTTGGGCGGGAATGAAAAAATCTGGGCAACATAGTGGGTAAATCCATTTTTTTTTTCTAAATTGGGAAATGGTTCCAAAATGAAACTATTCGTGGGGTTATGCACAATGGCAGAAAGTTCCATTTGTAAAGTTTTCGGCGTGACCCGGCCCGGACTCGAACTTCCAACCTCCTGACTGAAAGTCGGATACTATAACCAAGTGGCAAGGAATCCAACCTAGATTAACATTGCATTATGATCACGTGATACGTACTTTTGCGTGGGTTTTGTGACATGTGTGAACGACGAGTTGACATACATCATACACAGGCAAAACGGTTTAAATCTATCGAGGGCCACATATTAAATTCAATGAAAGCCTCATGACCGTCAAATGCGCTATTTGCAGAGGGACGTGTGACGAAATAACGTGCGACGCACTAACCGGAGAAACTGGGAAGTGCCCGGAGCTCCTGCAATCTGAGAGCAGGGAGTTTTCAACTCCCTGATGAGAGGTGCATGCTCTAACCACAATATTTGTATGCTGCGCACCTAGCCCTCCTTTTAAAGATATTGTCATTACTCCTCGATTCACTTTAAAATTTCTATCTCACCTGGCCTCACTAAACGAGGAAGAGGCTGGTAATTCCACTGGTTACAACCGTAGGAGATTAGATTATAAAACAATTTGTTTTTTACACAACGATGACAGGAAACACCCTGTTAATCTCCTTAAAGTCCATGCAAAGTATTATATTCACACATTTAGGCAACATAAAACAGTCCCTGATTTTACTGAATCATGTATGTTTAATTTTACTTTATTGGTTGGATAATATATTGACAGAAAAAACAGCACACACTTATAGGTTTAAAGATGAACTGATTATACCCTAACATGGATCTTTCATCTTACATGTTATTTAGGTACTGCTAGTATTTACAACGGAAACTTGATATTGCTCTTTCGTACTATAAGGTATTTTTTGTTTGCAACGCATCTGAATCTCAATGTTAAAACTAGCATTTCTCAGACTAATCAGAAATGTATATATGATTTAATGAAACATGAATAAAGAACGGAGAAAAAACCGTCGGAGAATTCGTCACATACCCAGATCTGATCTAGTGAACCCGGTGGATAATATGGTATATAGTTTATCAAAACAAGAGATTGATGGAAAGTTGATCGATGTTATCATGCCAATCCTTAAATAATTGTGAAAGTTTCATCCAAGCTCAACGACTTATTTCAACATTTTTAAATTTATTGTTCATCACCACTATCATTGTATTGATGATACTTCCGCGGAAGAGAATCATGGTACCTATTTGTTACAGTTAAAACTTTGCACATATCAGGATGGAACTTCAAAAGCCAGTCATCTGACCATCTCTGGGGTAGATCCAGATTATTCTGCAGATTCTCTACATCAGCTGTGCGTCTAATTCTTTTTTCTAAAAGTCCCCACGACTCTCTGGCGAAGAGCCAAGGGGCGAAAACCAAACGATTACTCCCGGAGGAGTTCTGCTCCCTTAAGGAGCTTAACGTCCCAAATGGACAAGTACGCCCTCCAAAGGGCAAACACTGAGTGGTCCTGCTCTAGGCTGGCTGAATAGAACAGAAGCCACAACCTGTGCGTCTAATTTCTTTGAATATTTTTGTGTCATCAGCAAGTAGGTAAGCTGTTCCATTCACACTTTGGTAAATCATTAACATAAACAACAAACAATGTAGGCCCTAAAACACTGCCCTCAGTAAGGAATACCACTTGTGACTGCATGCTCACTAGATTGAACTCCATAAAAAAAATAGCCTTTTCGCTTCTACCTTTTAAAATATCTTCAGTCCAATTCCTAATTTGATTAATTCGTTTAATTAAATATTTTAGGCAAAGGTTTTTCAATAGATGTAGCCCATCTGGACCTGGTGATTTATTTACATCCAAATCCAAAAGTAAATAAAAACATCTGACTAATTTACTATCTAATCCAAGCAAGGACTAACAATCTGAACAGAATTGATAAAAGGAACCGGACCTTCAGATTCAGTTAAAAAAAAATTAAAAACACTGCTAAAAAATTTAGCAAGAACCTCAGTCTTATCTTTATCATATTTTTGAACTTAGGTCCACCATCGGCTTGTCTCATCTTTAAATTGGGTATACCCATTTTAACTTTACGTTTCTAATTAACATACTGCCAAAACCTTTTTGGGTTACTGATATTTTGGCACTTTCTTTCTCCATTGCTATCTTTGCATTTCTTACTGAATTTTTCACTTGATTTCTAATGTCTCAATGTTTTTTCTTTATCAAACAAATTCATTATTAAGTGGAGGATAATTTCGATATTTTGCTTTTACATTTTTTAGGTTTTGTGCTTGACACAAACTCTTCCACAGCTTCATTGAAAACATGCATGCATTTTTCAACTAACTTATTTACATCGTCACTTTGCATAAGACTGTCCCAATCACAATCTAACCTCTGACTCATTCCTACGTAGTTACCTTTAAAATAGTTATACTTTGCTATAATGCAGAAAAGATCGGTCGAACACGATGGGGCGATCATGCAACTGAACTTTTAAGTAAAAAATGCAAAAGAAGGTTCCAGCGCAGTTTGTGAGCATCGGTTTGGGGAGCTATCTTAAATACGGCTTCAATGAAAATATAATGCCAAGTTATTTTTTTTTAAATCTATTTTCTACAGCTATTGGACTGCTACAGTTGTGTGTCTTCCATAGTGACCATTGTTACATCAATTACTGCTTACTAGGTTTTATATTCGATTACTAAAATTGATTTTCGTTGCCTTTGTGAGAGGGAATCGAATATATAGGGATAAATAGTCTCTCATTATGCCAAGTTACATACTTGCTTCACGCACATGCACCTACTGGGCTCAACGGGGACTAGGCAAACTTTTCACTTAGTGCTGAATAAAATGCATGATTTCATAATTATAATATTACGACACTCACAGTCCAATAAGCCACTTTTCCAATTTTGTTTGGTTAGTCCATATAATTTGCAACTGTTGACTACCTTCTATACTCCATCTGTGGTGGCATTCCTCCGCAGGATATCAGACATCTTGTCTAAGATTACTGATTATTTCCCTCAGTTTAAGCAGCACGGTTGAAGCCCACCTGGTGGCTTAAAAGTGCTACTCAATGCCATCCAGGGAAAACAACCAACACTTAAAATCTCCAGTGAAGCTGCCCTTCATCTTTATGTACATTAATGGTCCATTAATCCCCTTTGTCGCATTATCTTACACTTCTCTATGTTTGTGACATGGGTGGCAATCTGGTGGGGTGGGGGGAGGGGGAATGCCCCCCCTCCATTATGTCAGAATTTGCCCATCGACTTTGATTTTTCCCACAATATCTTTTGTAAGTTCACAATTAACAAACCAATCCACTTTGTGGATTTTACTAGGCAATATCCTTCTGGCAAAGGATTATCATCTCACTCGATTCAGTTGTAATGACCTAATACATTGGTATCAATGATGGGTAAGTGAGTTACTTGGAGTTGTATGGCCCAGTTTAAAACCAAAGCAAGTTTAAATTAAGCAGTCCACTGCCTTTCGTCCAGTTGTGACTCACTGGCTTGTTTCCACTTTCCCCCTCTCCATTGCTTACGCCGTTGCTACATGCCGTTTAAAGTCTTCAGTATGACCTGACCAAGACTCAAAATTCTGACCTTCTGACTTTACCACTGATGGGGTCTACCAGTAGGGTCCATTCATGCAAGTGCTGTTAGAAGTCTTCATAGTGTTAGTTAAGTAAGTAGAGGTTACGTACGAAGGGCAATTAAATTAGTCAAAAAGTTCACTGGGGTAATCTTTCGATCTCATCACTCTTCAACTTGCAATAATTCATACACTGGTACTTTTACCAAAACAGGTTGCAATGTGTATTTCTTACATCTGACAGGCCAGTTTTTCTAGAAGTTTGCCAAAGTGACTAATGTGCCCACCAATCTGCTGTTGTGCCCCCTTACCCCTCCCCTGTCCCACTACAAACTGTTTCCTGTCCAAGTCTACAACTGCTCTGTTTAACAAGAATTTAAGTACCATTGCAGGCACATGAATGTCATGTGATCTGTGCATAAAAGGGAAGCAAAGCATTACCATTACAGTCATAGCATTCTTAGTTAGGTTTTAATACTTGTTGCTAGTTTCCTTGCTTTCTTCGAAAACAAAAAACAAAAAAATAACCAGAATGCAAAAATGCATTGAGGTTTCGATGATACATACATGCTCTTTTTAATAAAATGCTACATTTGTTGTAACAACTGGTGACCAAAAGTGACCTTTGACTCCACCTGTAAGTAGCTGGTTTTTCTTTTAACCAAAACATTTCTATACTCAAAAAGCCAAATTTCTATTGTGCCTTAAGATATTCTGCAAACAAGGTTTACAGAGTTTGATGCCAGGTGATAACAGATGGCCACTGAACTCCACCAAAAACAACAGGTACAGTACTTTCAACTCACCGTAACTCCTACACACACTAATTGTGAAATACATCCACTTTTCGTACCTTGAGCTGTCCTATACAGGTTTTCGGAGTTTGACCCCCTTTGACCCCAAATGACCTTTGACCTTTACCAAAATCAATAGGGTTTTTCCTTACATCATAATGTATTAACATATCAAGTTTAAAATCAATCCAAGCTTCCTACCTTGAGATATTGTATTAAACAGTTTTCAGAATTTGTCCCATTCTGACCTTTGACCTCCACCAAAATAATTAGGGTTCTTCTTTACATCATAACGCATCAACATACCAAGTTTGAAATGAATCCAAGTTTCCTACGATGATGTATCATGTAAACAAAGATTTCAGGGTTTGACTCCATGTGACCTCAAATGACCTTAGACCTCCACCAAAGTTAATTGGGTTTTTCCTTTAATCAAAACCCATTAACCTTAACCTATCAAGTTTGAAAGGAATCCAAGTTTTTTACCTTGAGATATAGTGTAATTAAGGATTTCGAGGTTTGACCCCATAGGACCCCATGTGACCTTAGACTTCCATGAAAATAAATCGGGTTCTTTCTTACATCATAACGCATCAACATACCAAGTTTGAAATGAATCCAAGTTTCCTACTATGAGATATTGTGTAAACAAGGATCTCCGGGTTTGACCCCATGTGACCCCAAATAACCTTTTACCTCCACCAAAATCAATAGGGTTCTTCCTTACATCATAACACATCAACATATCAAGTTTGAAAAGAATCCACGTTTCCTACCTTGCGATAAAGTGTAAACAAGGATTTCAGGGTTTGACCCCATGTGACCCCAAATGACCTTTGACTCCCACGAAAATACATCTGGTTCTTTCTCACATCATAACGCATCAACATATCAAGTTTGAAATTAATCCAATTTTCCTACCATGAGATAAAGTGTAAACAAGGATTTGGGGGTTTGACCCCATGTGACCCCAAATGACCTTTGACCTCCACCAAAATCAATAGGGTTCTTCCTTACATCATAACGCATCAACGTATCAAGTTTGAAATTTATCCAATTTTCCTACCATGAGATATCGTGTAAACAAGGATTTCGGCGTTTGACCCCCTGTGACCCCAAATGACCTTTGACCTCCACCAAAATCAATAGGGTTCTTCCTTACATCATAACGCATCAACGTATCAAGTTTGAAATTTATCCAATTTTCCTACCATGAGATATCGTGTAAACAAGGATTTCGGCGTTTGACCCCCTGTGACCCCAGATGACCTTTGACCTCCACCAAAATCAATAGGGTTCTTCCTCTCAGTATGGGGTATCTGTGTACCAAGTTTGAGAATTGTCAGATCTTCCCTTCTCAAGATATCGTGTAAACAAGCAAAGTGTCACAAACACACGCACATACATACACATGCACACACACACACACATACACACATACATACACACACACGCCATCATGAATGCATAGGTTTCTCTTTTCATCGAAACCAAAAACCAAAGCAAAAGTGACACCACCATGAAATTCCTTTCATTTGTAATATCATGTATGTTTGCAAACTCAAATACCCATTAAATAAACAGCAATTACATTACAGTATGTAAAATCTTTTACTTCACTGCTAGGTGCAATGAAAATCATCACATAATAAATTTTGTTTTACAAAGTAATGCCATTTTAAATGAATCTTATTAAACAAAGTTTGATCTTTCTTTATAGGCATATAATTAATTAAAGTTTAGCCATGCTCCTTTTTCATTTAAAGTTTCAGCATTTTTAATCCCAGAGTGTGGAAGGGAACCTAAAAGTGAAACAAACAAAGCAAACTGATTTTTCAAGTGTTAAGATTAGCAGTATAGGAAAACTTCAGACAACAGATTTCCTCAGTACATCAATGAAAGAATTTTTTGTTACAATACTATGAAAATTTTCAGTAAGGTGCATGTCTCTTTTAGCAGAAGCAAGAGAAAATTTAGAGCATTTGCCTAAAACTGGTGAAAAGAAAGCACAAAAAAGCAAACATTAGCAGCTCATTCTGAATATAAAATATTTTAGGACTATGATAACAATAGAGATATACCAACAAAGGAAAGGTTTTTTCAACAAGTTTCAGTGGGCAAGAATAACAAAAGTCTAAATATATAATTTCAGTTCCTCTGAAGTTACACTCTCTCTTCCAACTTCTCTTTGTTGAGGTCCCTATATTCTGACAAGTCTACATTAAAGTCCATGGTAGGATATTTAGGTTTCCACCTAACCCCCATCCTGATAGGACCTCCTAACGACTTGGTTGGAATATAGAGATGTCAGAACAGTTGTTATTAAAAGTGAAGCGGTCCACTTTTTTTATAAACTAGTTTACACCAATCAATATTGCTAACAATTGTCATTGGTCTTCTTAATTCCTTAATTTTTTAAACAGCTCAGGTTACATTACATAAAAGAATGGTCTTTGCTGATCTCATGTGAGATGATTTGATTATCTTGTACTAGTGGTTGCAAAATTATCAATGGTGCCAAAAATGAGTAAATTTAGGCAAACAACAAAACCAAATCAGACAAAAATTCTTAAGGTCACTATGCCAATTTAGAAATAGAATTAATCAACAAGCAGGTGATAACAGTTGGGGAATGCAATCACACCAATTTGAATTAGTGTAGTAATCTGTTATGTTGCATGGTTGTTCTTGAGAGTCATGTAAAAACATTTTTCTCACCAAATCATGAAATTTAGGACATAACCTCACTGGTGTAACTTGAATACGCAGTTTATAAGTCCTGAAATATCATGAAGTTAGTTAGTTAGTTAGTCAGATAAGATTTAACGAAACACCAACACGAATGTGTCACAGAGTGTCATACTGTTCAAATACAGTTCAAGTCCTCCTGTTTAGTCGCCTCTTATGACAGGCAGGAAAATCCGTGGGTTTACGCTACAACCGCCAGCCCACAAGGGGATGAAATATCATGGAAGATACTTGTAAGTGAAAGAGGAAGAAATCTGTTGAATCTGGCTATTGTTTCAAAATAAATTTGGGGCAACTGCTTTTGCTCTCTAAGCATATCTATTGATCAAACTTTTAATGTAAATGGTTAATTTGTCATTGCTTATATGTAAAATCAGTTTTAACAATGAAATATTGCTCCATCATCAAGCCTCTTTACTTAAGTTAGCTTGAGGCAAGTGCATGTGGTTGAACTGTGAGGTGACTAACTTACATGCAAGTTATGCACATATCTAAATTAAATAGTTTTGCATGGTTACGCATGTAAACCTCAGTTAAGCCAAAATAAAACAAGTAAAATAAAAGACTGAAATGATGTTTTAGACCAAATAGCTAAGTTCAACAGCAGAGTTGTAAATTTGCTAATTTTTTGCTGTTTTACCTTACAATTTGTAAAATGTAATGAAAAACATTAGTACCAACACAAAGTCAGCTGCCATACTTGTTTAAAAATTTAAACAGCTGACATTAATTCAGATGATCTTTTATTAAACATAGCAGCAAAAGTGTTTCAAATTGATTTCTGTTAGTTACAATATCTTTATGGCAAGCAGCAAAACAGAATGAAATGAATAACTTTAATGCCTTCCTTAACTTTTATTTATCTTCGTGGCTTGACTTGATGGACCACAAAAAGGACAGAAAACAAATCTGATGGAGCTATCAGTTTCTATAAATTTACTATTTAGAAGGCAAGACTTCAAAAAAAACTGCCAAAATTACTGCAATCTAATTCCAAGTACAGTGCTATGGTTGACACTCAAAAACTGACTCAACTATCAACACTGAATTTTCTAAAATGATAAAAGGAAAGTCTCATTTCTGTTTTAAACCTTTTAAGGAAAAATTTGACAAGATGGAATTCTAGTCTCGGTAAAACTCTTTTCAGGATTAGCAAAACTTTAAACAGCTAATTAAAAAATAAAAAGCAAATTTTAAAAGTTAAAACATTCAAAGCTGAAATAATCCATTTTATAATGACACAAGAAATCAGTCCTTACATAACAGCCTGACTTGGAATGTACTCTCCATTTTAAGGTTAGGTCATGCAACCCAATGAAGTACAATTTCATTTCGACAGACAAAACAACTTGATATTAAAATTTCTTTTTGTTAATTCCATACTTCTTAAAACAGTTAAGTTAATATTCCTCTTTACATGATACTCTAAGTATTCAATCATGAGTTAACTAGTGAGATGAGATAAAAGACACACCAACACAAATGTGTTATAGTTTCTCAACTAGTTCAAATATTGGTTCAAGTCCTCCCCTTGAGCAGTCCAGTACAACAGGTGAGGAATACCTTGGGCAAATTCTGCAATCCCCTGCCCCAAGGATATCGATCATGATAACATAACTTCACAAATAATTCTATTTCATGCTCTAACCTTTTTAAATGAGGAAACAAACTTCCAAAGTCCTTTTCGGTCAAGAGGCTGACAAATGTGAATACTAATCCCTGCTATGTAGCCAAGTTTGTAATCTCAACCCTAGAGTATACTTTAATCTGATAATTTTACATTGGTTGCAGAAGCTGAATACTGGTAGATAAGAGGTAATAGAAGATGTGGAAAATTTCCATCTTACACAGCTTTTCTTTTGCTGCTGTCTTACTGAGCTGACACTTTTAATTTTAAGATTCCCTTCATCATGATCAGACCTTTGCCACATTGGTTGAGCTCCATCATACTTATGCAAAAGGATCTTGTACTGTCATCAAACCTTTGATTTGGCAAGGACTCTGACCTTTACCCATGAGTTATTCATTACTCCTCTCAAGTTCCAAATGTGTTTCAAATCTTCTGGCATTGTATTGGATGAATCATCCCCTACAATTAAACAGAAAAGAGAAAATATGAAAGCAATATGTTAAATGTTTTATACATAAAACATTCCCTAATTGGCTGGCAGTATTTTTTACTGTATCTTTCTAAACTAATTATTCACAATTTTTGAACACTTACAATGGCAGATATAAAAAGTTTGTACCAAAGCTTAAATCCTTCCAGAGGAGAGAGATGACAGAAGTGAATTAAATAACCTATCCAAAAACTTAATACATATAATTAAAAGAACTGAAATGTGAAATCAGAAATTTGTGAAAGATATCTGCATTTACATTTGGAATATTCAGGAATATCAATAAATACTAATATACAAATGAAAATGATATTGAGAGTAGTAATTCCACTTAATTATAGCTACATTCACCAGGCTCAATTGCTGTAGTTTTGCAATTGCCCAGATCAATATTTTTTTTCTAGATGAGAATTGACCACAACAGCAATGCTGTTGTGTTGTCCACATACTTATTTCTCTCATTCATTAGAAATTAGCACACAAAACACAAATTTTATCATTTATTCATTAACTTGGAAAAAATTCTTTAGATTACACAGTCAAGTAGGAGAGAAGAAAAGGTCATAATTATTTTAAAAAAATCAATATCCAACTGCAAAATCACATGAGTATTAAGGTATGTAAACCTACAACTGACACGGTTCTATAACAGTTCTACAAATATCACTACACATTTTCTCAAAAAAGAAATTTACACAATAGGAGAACAAGAATTCTTCGAATAAACTGAAAAGGGATGTAGCCCTTCTATAAACTATAAGTAATTTGTTCCCCTTTTTGTCATCACTTATTTGAGAATTTGTTGTAAGTTGTTTTTTGTACCCAAAGTTGTTAGGCTGCTCTTGTACCAGAATGGTAGTCAAAACTGCTGCTGTAGCACTTTGGATACACATTCTAAGTGCACCATACAAACTTATTTATACATAAACATTAGCTACCGAGTGCAGCCTAATGATGTCAGGACTACTGACCAACCACATCAGCTGCTTCGAGTTTCATGGAGAGTCCAACTCGTGGGACAACATGCTCTCCCCAGAACCACTCTAGCTCTCACGCACCCAACATCTACTTGTAGTACTACTACTATTCTAGCCAACCACAACATAAGGACGCTGAAGTAAGCCAATGGCTTTGCTGTAACCAGCTGCCTTTGTGGATACTTTTACTTAGCCAACTACGCCATTTCCACCAGAAGTTGCTACTTAAATCTCGGAACTGATTTCATCAACTACTTGTGTCCATTTCAAAGCACATAAAAATTATCCTATTCGTTCCACCAACATGGACAGTCTCGTGAGTCAGGCAGCAGCTGGCGGCTCGACATTTATAAATTTACTGCTTTTTTATCAGCCAAGAAACGTTTGCGAGGACACAAGGTTCCTTTGTGATGCCATATTGTTTCAACGATATTGACAGAGCTGCACAGAACATAACCTGAGGTGAGACTACCAAACTTTATTTGTTATCTCTCACACCTCCACTAAACTGCTCATTGAAGCAGCTTATTGGAGCAATGAACCAGGCAGGGGTTGGGTACTATAACTGGCAACTGCAGTTTTTCCCTAAAACTGTGGTAGCCACAAGTAATCTCCTTAAAGGCTAATATTCACTGAGCACCAAGCACAATGGCAGAACAGGCAAATAATTGTTGAGTAAAACATCATTAGTATGCAAGACCATGCCTGTAGCATATGACTCACCTGACCTGTAGAAATTTTGCCTCGACATGTTTCAATAGATGCTGAGCAGGTCAACTCCATCACATACAAACTCATCCCAATACCTAGACTTTCCCATACTTAGTCTGCCCAAACCAACTCTCCCCCACATTAAGTCACGAACACCAACGCCCCCACACCAGCCACCCCATACCAGCTACACACGATCTTGTCCTCTAGCAAGCATATCTCATGCATGGAAACTTTGATGAAGCATGTACTAAGCATGTGGATGGCCCATATTGAGTTGACCCTTTTCATTATTGAAGGTCATTGTTTATTTGGGGTAACTGAAGGTCAATTGGTACAAACTTCTGAAAATTGTGTCTCACCAGGGAAACTTAATAGATCATATGTTTGACTGATACCAAGTTTCCCATCTCTTTGTGGAGGACAAAGGGCTTTTGGGGTCATGGGTGGTGAAAGGTTTGAAACTTTGTAAATATGGTACCTCATGCAGGGATACTTTAATGGATCTAATACTTGACAGGTTGGTGATGCACATTAAGTAGATGATCTCCATTGTTCTGGAAAGACCAAAGGTCATTTGCTAAAGTACAGACCGACATTTTTACTGGCAAGGAATCACTAAGCTTTTTGGCTTTCTGGTTAAAGACTCTGTTATAATGGTAGCATGCTTCAATTGGCACAACATCCAATGTGTACACTTACAACTTTGTGGATATAGGCACAAAACTGACGCCAAGATCATCGCAAACCTATTCAGGTGGGGTCCAGGGGCCACCTTAGTGCCCCTGAGGAGTCCAGGGGCAATGACCAGGACAGGATTCAGGAGGTAGTGTCCCTGGAGGCTCCTGTGTTTCTGAGATTTCTTAAGGACTAAACATGCTAGCTTTCAATATGTTTTGAATATGTTCAAAACATTCTTAACCTATGTTCAACATTATGCTTACACAGCTGAGCCAACCACACTCTGTCTACCCCAGATATGAAAAACCTTTGTCCATAGCCTTGGCCCATGTATTTTTAGATTTAGGGCAAACCATTCCAGTAGGTTATCCTCTCCATACTCTTTGGATGAAAATTTGTACCAGTTTGTAATGAACTTTCAACCTAAAATTCTTGGAGGAATTCCTCCTTCAGAAGCCTACAGTACAGTATATAAATACTATAGAAGTCTAGACTCAAGAACAATGCACATACATTAACATTACTCATGTTAGGATAGCACACAGTCATGGTAGGGGTGATAACTAGGCCTACAAAGCTTATTTTTCGAACAAAGTATGCCAGTAAGGCTTGTTAAAATGTTGCCAAAGGAAGAGTGGCAGTGCTTTACACATGGCATGTAAAAATCATGTATGCTAAAATTACCTTTGACGATCGTTTAGTTCCCTTACCCACTGTAAAGTTAGACTACAGTACGTCCAAGTGTAGCGTGTCATTCACCCACAAATGCATGCAGAAGTCAAACTTACTGTCCTGTGCAATAAGCCTATGGACATCTGTATTATGTACATACATACATACATACATACGGAACTTGCGTTACATTTGAGAGTGCATGACATTAACTGCAGAACTAAGCAATGCCCCTTTTTGCTTCCAATTGTAAGAAATAGCAGACAGACAAAGACAAGGAAACTGGTATCCCAGTTATGACGACTCTGCAAATCCAGCTGCATTGTGCAATTGAGTGCACAATTATTAACAGTGTGAAAATCATAATCATTACGACAAGCTCGTAATTTTAACCAAAGCTTTCATGTATAATGGAGAAGTCTGGCAAGGGTAATTAAATGTAAAATGAATGTCCTTAAAAAATGCAGAGCATGTACACCTGACAAGGATTTTGAATCTAATATGAAGCAGATTGTGTGGCAATAAGTTTACTAGGAAAAACAGGGTCACAGTACCAAAAGATCTGATCTGTTGTTCCATTCAAAACCTCTCTGTAAACCAACCAATAAGAAACTACCAAAAAGAATGTAAATCCAGTCAATATTATTTTGTGATTGTGTGCAAGGCACTGAGATTTGCAATTTTATGTACTCACATGCTCGGCAGAAAATGGTACAAGGAGATGGCATTGACATGACTGGCATTTCCCAGAATTCCCAGCTCCACTTAGTATTGTGGGAACCAGTCTTCTGGTTATGGAGATCTGAAAATAGGCGTGCCACATCCCAAGTCTTGCCTCCATCCAAGGACACATCAACCCTTGTTATTCTAATATGAGAAAAATGGTTGTTTAATCTACAGTTTATTTTGAATACTGCAGTGAAATTATTTAGTTTGGCTTCATTAGAATAACCAGAATGCAAAACTGCATTAAGGTTTCCATGATCAATATATATTCTGTTCCATGTAATGCCATGATGTCTCATATCTTCTCTGTCAAATGTTTAACGAACATGATGGAAAAATAACTTTGTGTTACTCCATATGACCTTTCACCTCCACCAATAAAGAAAGGGTCCATCTTGGCACCATAACATATCCACATACCAAATAAGAAATAAATCCAAGTTTCCTATCTTGAAATGTCAAGCTGACAAAGTTTCCAGACTTTGACCTCTAGTGACCCCAGATAATCTTTGACCTCTAAGGAACTATTACTTTAAAAAAATGCATCCACATACTAATTATGAGATCTATCCAAGTTTCCTACCTTGAAATTGGTAACCAAGTTTACAGATTTGATCTTTTGTTTTCCAAGATGACCTTTGACTCCCACCAAAATCAACAGGAACCATCTTTTTACCATAACACATACACATAAGAAATAATAAATCTATCCAAATTTCCTATCCTGAGATGAGGACTTAACAAGGTTTTCAGGGTTTGACCCCTGTTGACCCCAGATGACCTTTGACCTCCACCAAACTACAGAAACCATCTTCTCACCATAACACATTTCAAATACTTCCTATAAAATCTATCCAAGTTTCCTACCTTGACATAATGTGTTTACAAGGTTTTAAGTATTCAACCCCTGGTGACCCTAGATGACCTTTGACCTCCAACAAAAACAATATAGACCATCTTCTTCTAACCATAACATATCCACACACCATAGAAAATCTATCCACTTTTCCTTCCTCGAAATTATGTGTAAATTAGGTGTTCAGACTTTGACCCATGGTGACCCCAGATGACCTTTGACCTCCACTAAAAACAATAGGGATTGTCCTCTCACTACAATGTATCAACATATGAAATATTAAATCTTTCCAAGTTTCCCACCTTGACATACTGTGTTAACAAGTTTTTCAGCATTTAACCACCCCCTGGTGACCCCAGATGACCTTTGACCACCAAAAACAAAAAAAAATGGGGACCATCTTCCCATCACTGAACAAAATCACTTGATAGCAAAAGCTCTACTGCAAATATCTGTCAAAAGGCTAACCATGCTTACTAGTATTGCAGACTTTGAGGTGATTGCAACCATTTAGGCACAATGGCAGATCAAACACTGGTTTAATTATTCTGTTTTTGATCTGGATGGTCTGCACATGTATGTATGCATGTTTAGTTTTTTTTTTTTATTGTTTTGCAGGCATTGCAATTATATTTGTTTCCTATTTTTTTCTTTCACAGGAAGTAACCTACATTGTCTGACCAGGCATGGCTTTCTAAATGACTTCATTTCACATCATATTTTATTATGTTATATGATGAAACAAATACATGAAGTGAAATGGTTTGATAATCAAAAGCAATTTTGCAGTTGATACCACATTTCTGGAAACTGTTTTGCAACACATTGACTGAGACCACACCCTTTCAGTCTGAGGCTATCCTTCCATGTGACAACAGACTAGAGTAAAGACCCAAGTTAAAGGTCAAGAGCAGTCCCCCTAAACTTCTTTTGAAGTAACAGCTAAACCTCACTACTTTTTTTCTTTTGTTGCTCTTCTCTTTGAAGTGTGTCTTTCATTATATTTTTAGACTTCAATATTGAATGTTTAAGGTAACCCACACAGTTATTCTTAGTAAATGTCACTTTTGAAGAGAATAAATATTGCCACATGACTCTCAAAAACTAATCATGAAACAGGACAGTCTACTCCACAACTTCAAGTTGGGGGGACTGCTTTGCCCTTAAATTTTTTGTGATAGGAATCACACTGCAAAGAATAAGGGAAATTTGGTGACCCCCTACTTGGACATTCTCAAATTGAAAATGCTCCTTAAAGGAAAAAAGATAATTGCACTTTTTCAATGAGATCTCTGAAAAACTGTAGGGTTCATTAGCCAGAATGCAAAATTGCATTGAGGTTTCGATGGTACATACATGTTCTTTTCAATAAAATGCTACATTTCTTGTAACACTTGGTGACCCAAAGTGACCTTTGAATCCACCAGTAACTGGTTTTTCTTTTAACCAAAACACTTCTATATTCAAAAAGCCAAATATCATACTGTGCCTTTAACCCTTTACCGCTGTTTGGGTCCTTTTGGACCCATGCGGAGAGCTCGGCTGTCACCCATCTTTACTGTTTCAAGTGGAGATCGAAACTGCGAGTAGCTACGCGAAAATTCGGCCACAACAGGGAGAGAGACAATAGTTTAAGGTCACGGGGTCAATGGCCTACGGAAGCTGATGCGGGGCATGCTATGTCCGCTTTTCCGCCCACTTCCGAGGCGCACAAATATGCCCGGATTGGAGCACAACAGTAAAGGGTTAATCTAAAATATCTGCACCACTCCGCTGTGCACACACGCAGAGACAGGGGCATCAGCTTTGCAGTAAACACACTCCACAGGCTTATTTTAACCCTTTACCATTGTTTGGGTCCTTTTGGACCCATGCGGAGAGCTCGGCTGTCACCCATCTTTACTGTTTCACGCGGAGCTCGAAACTGCGAGTAGCTTCCCGAAAATTCCGCCACAACAGCAAGAGAGACAATAGTTTAAGGTCACGGGGTCAATGTCCTATGGAAGCTGATGTGGGGCCTGCTACATCCGCTTTTCCGCCCACTCCCGAGGTGCGCAAATATGCCCCGATCGGAGCACAACGGTAAAGGGTTAAGATATTGTGCAAACAAGGTTTTCAGAGTTTGATGCCAGGTGATACCAGGTGACCATTGACCTCCACCAAAAACAACAGGGACAGTACATTCAACTCACCATAACACATCCACATACTAATTATGAAATCCATCCACGTTTCCTACCTTGAGATATCCCATTGACATGGTGACCCCAGATGTCCTTTCACCTCCACAAAAAAAAAACCATATACACACCATCTTCTCATCATAACTCATCCACATACTAATTATGAAATCCATCCATGTTTCATACCTTGAGCTATCCTTAACAAGGTTTTCTGAGTTTGAGCCCCTATGATCCCAAATGACCTTTGACCTCTACGAAAATCAATAGGGTTCTTCCTTACATCATAACGCATCAACATATCCAGTTTGAAATTATTCCTATCTTGAGATAACGTGTAAACAAGGATTTCGGGGTTTGGTCCCCTGTGACCCCAGATGACCTTGGACCTCCACCAAAATCAATAGAGTTCTTCCTCTCAGTATGGGGTATCTATGTACCAAGTTTGACTGTCAGATCTTCCCTTCTCAAGATATCGTGTAAACAAGCAAATTGTCACAAACACACACACATACACACACACAAACAGCACATACCTGTACTCAATGCCTTGCCGGGTACAGAGGACTGTTCCCCGTAAGGAAATAGTCCGAATTCCCTATAGATGTTTAAATCATGCAGCACGTGAATGCCGCGAGTCAGGGGGGGCTCTTGCACATCACGTGACAGAGCTCATTGCAGTGTCCGAATTTTCGGGTAGCTACGCCAGTTACGAGCTCCACGTGAGCCAGGAAAGACGTGCGAGGCTTTAGCTCTCGTGAGCAGCTTGTACCCAGCAAGGTATCGTTTACAGGCTCACAAATGCAAACACACATACATACACACACGTCATCATGAATACGTAGGTTTCTCTTTTCATCGAAACCAAAAAATCAAGTCTTGAAAATGTCTTGAAAGAGGTCAAATGCTGAGGGTGAAGAGGCAGAGGAGAAGATGATAACGAATTTCCAGGGACTAAGAATACAAGGTTCGATACCGTGGCATTATCTCAGCAGACCAAAATTTGGACCTGCAAAAGGTCTCATGACATCAAGAAGCATGCTCTTGTATACACAGTCAGAGAAGAAATTTGAGGAAGACTGGAGAATGTGAAATAAAACAACTTTCTGTCATTGTTTGTTTGTTTTGTTTAGTTTTGCAAACATTGCCAATACCACTTCCAAAGATGGATATTATTTCTAAAGACAAACACACCAATCAGTTAGTTAATTAGATGAGGTTTACCACCTTAAACAGTGTCAACGAGATAAGATTAAGGTTAAATAAAGTTTTAATAGGGCACAAGTACAAGCTCAGTTTCCCATTCAGTTCAAACATGGTACAAGACCTTCCATTCAGTCACCTCTTACAGCAGACAGGAAATACCAACTGTCAAGAAATACCAACTGTCAGGAAATACCAACTGTCAGGAAATGCCACCTTTCATAAGAGGCAACTAAAGGGAAGGACTTGTAAAAACATTCAGAGACATAAATGTACCTTCTTCCTCCACCTGTAAGAGCATATCCTTTGATGATGTACTTGGAACCAGGGGTGATAGTTTCTCCATCTAAAGGTTGACATATTGAAGCCTGAACTGATAACTCTTGAATTGGTGGTGCTTTGTCCCACCAGCTGTCCACAACATCCCAATCCACCTGTAGTAAAAAAAAAACAAATAAGTCGATCTACCTTGCTAATATCATATACCAATACACTCTCATACATTCTTTATCAAATAATGATTACAAAGTATTATGGGATGGAGTGTTTTCAAAATGAGGGAGTTGCACTGTAAATTTCCCGTATGTTTTATTGTTGATCTGGCGAAAAAGGAGGGATGAGGCTGCAAAGCCTCCCCTCCCTTGGATCAGGCCTGCAAAATCTTGTTTGTGGTCACT
The DNA here is from genome assembly GCA_037179385.1 of Holothuria scabra. Classification (NCBI taxonomy): domain Eukaryota; kingdom Metazoa; phylum Echinodermata; class Holothuroidea; order Aspidochirotida; family Holothuriidae; genus Holothuria; species Holothuria scabra. Next base: position 6,028,063 of record CM074187.1, on the reverse strand, counting down.
ACCCATGGTTTCATCCTACTCAGTTCATCTTTCCATTTTCTATCTAATCTCTTTATTGACCATGAAATTAGTTATGGTTTGAATCTTTACACTCCCACTTACATGAGGTGGAAAAAGCTTGTAATCCTTAACTTGAAAGTAATTGTTTGACTCATGACGAAGGATTCGAATGTTTTTCAGCCACTTGACAGACCTGCAAAAATAATTTAAAAAGAAAAATTGATCTAAACAAATCTGGAAAAAAAAAAACAATTGCAAAAAATGTTCAAAGTTCAAATGTTAGGTATTTAATCAAGGTAAGGTTAAAGGGCAGGAGCAGTCATCCCACATTGAAGGAGTGCAGTACACTGTCCAGTTTCATGATTGGCTGTTGGGAGTCATGTGACAATGTTTTTCTCTTCAAATGTGAAATTTACCAGAAATAACTGCTTGGTCTACCTTGAATATGCAATAGTACAGTCATAAAATGTAATGAAAGATACTTTGAAGAGAAATAAGATGAAAATTGTGTTATTTAGCTTCTTCTTCAAAATAAGTTTGGGGGACTGCTCTTTACCTTTAATGCTGCACTATGTCTTTTTCATAATAATAACTAAATGTACTTGAAACAGCTGAATGTGATTCAAATGATCTTGCAGGAATCATCCGCAAATTTTTGAAGGCCAATAAAGAGCATGTCACACTTAGTACAGATATATCAGATCAGATTCAAGTACAGTTTTAGTGAGCTTTGGTTACAAACCTCTCAATCTTTAGTTGAAAAGGGCCAAAATTTGCAAACGTGGACAAATACACCATTTATACAAAAGAACTACCAATATGAAATTTAAAGTAAATGATTTTGGCATGTCATACCAACAATTAGGCCATATCTGACAACGCCTGACAATGCACGTCTGATAAAAGTTGTTTGTTGGTTGGACGTCACAAAAAGTATAAATTGAATGAATTTTGTCCAGCAACACAAATCATATATTTACACAGGCTGGCAAATTTTTGGTCTTTTCCAGATAGAGACGGAGAATATTTCAACTAAAACTGACAAAAAATTGGGATTATAATCCCCTCCTGTACTGCTAAAGTGTGACCCACAGTCCCATGCTTTCACTATCTCAGCAGTTTTTATGATAATGCGGGAAAGCATCTATGACAAAAGAACATTAATAGAATGACATGACCCTTACAACTCATTTTGTTTTTGCATTCTTCATGCCCTGACATTGCTTCTTAAGAAAGCAACAAAAACGGCACATTAGATCAACGGCAGAGTGAAGTATAACTGGCATCTGAGTTTGTTAAATGATCTGTGCCCTCAAGATCCATGCTTTCATTGTGTTCACACTGGGTGACAAGTAATTAAAAACATACTTGACTGGCTTGTTAGCTAACTGTGACTTAATTCAGGGTAAATTCATGTAGCAGTGCACAATATACTGCTTTTGATGCTACTTTGGCAGATGATAGTTAGAGGAGCTACAATGACAACACCTAAACACTGACTTCATTAATATAATGTAACATATAAAATATTTCAGATTGATTTACATGACCTACTATGACAAGTGGCTTAACTTTACAGAGTGTACCTTTGACTCTTCAAATTGATTTCTACAACATGTACAGTAACCAGGCAGCACTTGACAGATTCAAAGTATTCTCTTTAACTGTGGCATGTACAGCTGGTCACATATTTGTCAGTAAATACTGACATTTGAAATAGGACAAAAATCAGCTTACCTCATATCTAGATTAATTTGCGCATAATATTACCTTTGTATAACCCTTATAGTCGAATGGGACCTGATATCACCTATGCATCACCTCTGTTGTAGAGGTTCACAAAATGTCAACAACATTCCTACAAAGGCATTGAAGGCAAACTAATGTTCACTTGGGGTTACAACAACAGTATTACATTATATTTTAGAGTTGTTCCACCTTAACACAGTGCTGCCACCTTGCAACATGTAAAAGTTGAACTGGCAGAAATACAACCTTACAACTAGACAAATTTTTAGACATGTTTTACATGACAACTAGACAAATTTTTAGACATGTTTTACATGACAACTAGACAAATTTTTAGACATGTTTTACATGACACTGCATGATAGTGAAAGAATGAAATAGAGTAAATTTAAAGGTCTGTTATGCAAGAGGTGCAAGCTGACCATCACTATTGCAACCTTGTATGGTAGTCATATTACCATAAAAGTCACATTTTCAACCTTTCAAGCATAACTGCTGTTTTTAATTTATATGCACTTTCATAGCAAGAAAAGTAATATTACCAAATACATGATGTACAGTAATACATAGGTTTGTTCAAGCCCTCTCTGTACAACATGATGTATAGGAAAACAGAAAGTTTTCATGGTCATGTAAACATTTTAACTTCAAAAGGCAAAAAAAACCAAGCAGGTAGTGTGAGTTGTATGGGAATCAGCTGGAATCAGCCGTCACAAATTATTGCACACTCAAACACAAATGTTTGCATACATACAAAGTAGGGTTATGGCTAGATTTACACTTAGGTATAGAACTTTAGGCTATTTAGAATTGATTGAATAAAGTGCAATACTTAATACTCAGCAATGGGTAAACATTCTACAACATTGGGAGTTTGGTAAAAACACTTTATTTCTAAATCTTTAATATATATTTTCTTGTAATTTAAAGTCTTTTTAAGCTATCTCATTTTCATAATTAAATGGCATATCGCATCTGAGCAGAATATTCATGGCAAAATCCAGTTCATAATTGGCAATTTTAAGTCCTATTGGCTATTTCAATGGTGCAATCAAATGAATATTCATGACTAAGTGACTATCATACATACTAGTATGGTGTGAACTCATTTTATACATTTTAATAAAGTCTCTACATACACAGGCTTACACCATTCTGGTAATGTGAGAATAGAGTAAAGATGCTTCATTCTTGCAAAATTATCAACAAAGCTAATGGGATTGCATGATACATAATGTATTAACAGAACTGGTAACTGCTAAATTTTGACAAATTGTATGTTGAGGAGGAGAACCAAGTATACGTTATGCTGGTCCAGGCCGAAAATGCAAATTATTGAACATGAGTATGTGAATGAAACTAGAGATGAAAGAAAAAGATACCCCACCTTGCTCCAATGTAACCAGGCACTACCACTCTGACTGGATATCCATGGTCCCTGGGAAGTACATGGCCATTCATCTGACAAAAAAAAAAATTAAAGAACCATAAAGACTTGAGTGTTTACTTGCCTTAAAAAAATTAGGTACAGTGTTACAAAATACCATCAAACAGACTGACATCTTAACATGGTTTGGTCAAACATTGACATATCTAGCCTATGTCCAGTCTTTCAGGCAACATTTTGTCTCCCCTTCCTCCTCAGTCTCGAAACACACTGTTACCTCTTCTGCTTTATAACCCCTGAAAACCATTACACCAGGTTTCAGGTCCAGCAGATCTATGGGGAGACAGATATGAGAGTTGTGCAGATCTGATACAAGGGTAAAAGCACCAAGCCTAATATTTTACAAGGGTGCACAGTGTAAATTGAATAAGTGAAATAGTTGTTGGTTAAATTAAATGTCTTTAAAAAAGCTAATTGTCAATTGTCATAATGTCTTTAAATTAATGGTGGCCTTCATGGCAAGCACCGTTCAAACAGTATCAACTTCTGGTGACTCAATTTGACCTTTCATCCAGGCTCTCAGAATTTCATAACTTGTCATCCAGCAGGCTAGCTGTTTTCTGAGTCACCTTGTCCTTTGTAAGTATCTATTTGTCAACTTTCAATCTACCTGGTATCAGCTGTTAAAATTCTACAAAAATGATTTCTATCTAGTCTCTTATCTTAGGTTATTTGCCCAATCAAACAAAGTTCTGCTTAATCTGTTGTTTAGACATCATAGGGGCTTTTGTGACTAATGAAACAAAATTACCAGACTTAATTCTATTGACTTAGTCTATGCCACACAATAACCCCAGTTAAGATGATAAGGCTTCTGGCTATTACCATGTCTATTAAATGAAACTGTCCACAGACTAATGAGCTGAGCTATATCATTAAGCACATTTGAATAGGACCAGCTGAATTCGGGGATTGTTTGTGATAAAACCAACACTGCTTTCACTTTTGAGGGCTGATCTACAAGGGCCATCATATCCTTCCCTAGGGATCAAGGTTTGGCTTTAACACTTCTTCTTCCTGGTGAATAAAAGCCCAGATGAAGTGATCAGCCAACAGAAAGTTACCCAATGAATTCTCCAACAATACTGTCGTCTCCACCTTATATGCTTTGGTCATTTGCTTCAGTTCTAATGAACCTAATCTAACCCAAGGTTTCTGCTGTGTTCCTGCTGTCTTGGATACCAAATTTGAGAAGTAGCTGCAGGGTTTTTCCCACCATGTGTCTCCTTTTATTGTTAGCATAAATGTGCACATGTTATAACCCAGCTAGAATCATGTCACCTTTTCTTCACACCAGAAAAATACTACTATGATGACCTTAAAGCAACAAACACAATAAACATTATTCCCCATATGAAATGATCTTTATACACAGAGACATCTACTCCAAGCCTACAGTCAATGCACATAGCACAAATTAATCTGTCACATGATGCATCATGTGATGCTTTTCAAGATATAGCTCACGAGCCTATAGGCTTGCAGATTATAATCTGCCCAACCAATAGAGAACATAAACAGCACATGAACAAAATAAGAAGTAAAACTTAATGGCAAAATGTTTTAATTTGGTGAAAGCCATTATTCAAGTAGGAAGTATTATCAATATTAGTAAATATTGTTACATGACTGCAGCTAGCAAGTCACTGAACAATGAGAGATACACTGTGTATCATAATAATACATTAATTTATCATAGAAGACTTGTGTCAGTTTAGAGAAAAACTTTATGAAAGCTTTGTGAGATTGTGACATAATAAAGTGAAAGCATGAAACTGAGGGTTCAAAATTACCGAGAGCATAGAAAGTCACAGCCATCGGCGCTATTTCTGATGGATGTGATGCCCATCAGTAAATGTTCTTTGAAATAACATACACCAATACCAATTTTTCTCATTTTGATCTTGCCCTTTTTCAAGCTTATTTTGAGCCCTGGAAACTATTGTTGAAGAAAAAACCTTTGTCCCTTTCCACAAGTAAAACAAAGCTTTGCAATACTAGTACAAACTTGCAGCAGGCTTTCCTTAAATTAGTCAGTCCATTGACATACAGATGTTTTTATTGAATACCTTTAGTCAATGCCATCATACTCAGAACTAGACATGAACAAACATAATTATTAAAAGAGCTGTTGTTTCAAGCTAACATAGTTATATTCTGACTGATTGTGAAGCTGGTATGTGGTAAGAAATCAGACAGTTTTTTGATTTACTTTGACATAATTCAATTCAGATAAAAGATTCAACTTGCAACTTAGCCTGATAAATTGTTCTCAAATAAGATTTTGGAGTTTCTCTGACATGACATATTGTGACATTTAATTTCGACAACAAATTTTAAGTAATTGCTGTACTCACTATGGGACACTCATATCTTTACTGTGAGATTTAGAAGTGTTGTCTTCCTTGAAAGTTACTCACCTTTTGGGTATGACCTTTCCTGACTCAAAATGACCTTCAACTCCTGTGACAAATTTCTTCTGCCTGTTATGAGGCACACATGTACTAAACTAAAAGTTCATTTAACTTTTCTTATCTCAAGATACTACAACTGTTTTCAGTCTCATGCCTATTGATCTAAAACAATAATAGACATCCTCTAAACATCATACAATTTTTCTTTGGTTTTATGTTCATCCACATGTGAAAGACATTGTGCTTTAATAAGACAAAGTACAAATGAACTGCTGGCAAAGTTTCTTGTTTTACCTTTGTACAATGACACGGTTTCTGAAAAACACATATTGCACATATTTCCTACAAATGGGATTTGGTCCGTTAGAAACTTACACCTTAACCACAGACTTCCTATACATGGACACGGAATAGTGCACTGGATATTGTCGTTACCGCACATGAGAGAAAAAGCACACCAAGATGGTTGTCTGCTATGGTTTTGTGTAAAAGTGTCAACTTTCTCAAGTCAATACCCAGATTTTGCACGAAAATTGAAATATTTTTGAAATATGGCAAGGTAAGGTCAAAATCACTTCACTATTGCAGGAATATGATATTCTTTCCTATTCAAGTTTAACTCTTGTTTAAAATATGATGGAGTTGTGGTTTTATCAATACAAATTATAGCTTCATGGTGGCCAACTTAGTGCGCCATTTTGTCCAAGTCAGTGGCGACAATCTACAGATACGACGTACACGTCACATGCTCTGTCCATGTATATAAGTCGGTGTTTAACGTATAACCTTTTAGTTTATCTAGAAGTGCCCATTGCTATTTTTGTACTTATGAGACACGGGATTGTTCTCCCTACCCCATTGCTTAAGCAGAAAATCATGCATAATGGTAGTGGGTTCCACTGGAATAAAGTGTCTTTTAAATCCAACCCAAGACCTCCTGGGGAACTTTCCCCCCGAAAATCTTCAGCCTGTACCAAAACTACACTAGGCATACACACTATTACAGAGAGTTAAAGATTAATGGTTCATTCAATAATAAATACTTAACAGTTTCATTTTTATGCACCACACCTAGGCAAGTTGAAACAAAGGCATAACACAATATTTTCTTGCCTGTCCTGAAGACAATCTCTCCAGTTTGCAGCAGGTATGCAATGTATGTCAGGACAAGCTACCACAAAGGTTCTGTACCCATCAGGGTTTCTGTCAAGGTGTTAGGGTGCAAGATTTGTTCTTCCCTTCCATAAGGAGGGTAAAATCAACCCTTACCATTTCCATAAAAATTAAAAAGAAATGTCAGTAACTTGGGTTTCATAAATTTAAGATTAGTTTGTTAGTTAGATGGAGTTTAACAGCCCAGTTTCCAATTGATTGGCTCAAGTCCAGCCAGCCACAGTCTTTTTTTTCCAACTGTGGCTCACTGGCTTGTTTTCTTTACTCCGTTACTTATGTGGAGCACCAATGGCAGTAGGTTTCATTTTTAGAGTCTTCATAAATTTTGGAATAGCTTACTTTTGCAACAATGTTGTTTCAACTTACATAAATAAATAGCTAATGAGAATATTGCAATTGCACCTCATTTGGGCCTTAAAAGAAGTTTTTATCCCCCTGAACCCACTTGCATGTTTGGCAAAGGGCAGAATCAAATTTGGTTTAACAGTAATGAGTCCCTCCCCCCTTTGAGTTTCCGGTGGAACACTTGCCCATTTAAATAGCCATGAATGGAGGAGATAGGCTAGTTAGGAAGGGGTTGAGACTGATGAATGTATTTTAGAAAGAACAAACAAATCTATTCAGAGGGCAGGGATACTTCACTTTTACTCTGTGACAGAATACTAATGTCCAAATTAAAAGATTTTCAAAAGTAAAGTAAAGTAAAAAGCTTCATTACCTGCAAGGCAAGTATTGTGTCTCCTCTTGGATCCCTGCAAAAATACAATATTAATGAGTAAATGTCAGTTGATGAGGTTTAACCAATTGATTTAAGTTGAGTTATCAACAGACTTTTTTTCCAGTTGTGGTTCACGGGTTTGTTTTCCCTACCGGTACTAAATTTCTTATGCTGAGCATCTGCAGTAGCACACTGACAGTAGCTTCAATTTCTAAACTTTTCAGTATGACCTAGACAGGACTCCAAACACCCTGACTACTAGCCAGATGCTATGAGCACTTGGCTATGCAGACTTTGGTTGGTAAAAAGACAGTGACTGGTTTCAAAACTTAAACCACTGTAAACATCAACTTAGTCCCAGTCTCTCTTTAAAGTCCAATCAAGCCATGCACTGCACTGCCTTCTATGTTTTAGAAACTTTTACCTTTCTTTCTTGAGGAATCTTTACCCCAAGCTATACAAACCCTCAACACTCTTTTTATTGATAAAATGTACATTAAGCATTAGATGTTGTAAGCCCCAACAATTTTACACTCTAAGGGAGCATATCCCAATTAGCAGGTGTATTAATGCATCCTTTTGTTTGACCTCAGATAGGGTCCCTAAAGGGAGCACTATTTTGGTATGATATGGAAAAGAATGGGGTGTTTTGTAATTATTTTATGAAATTATATCAAAAGAAGTACCACTGATGAAAAATGGGCTTAATAGAAGCTATTTTTTTAGAAATTATGGGTTTTAGAAGCTGGCAGAGACATACCACGATTTTAGTGATAAACAAGGCTCAGAAAAGGGTGATTAAACTTTTAGCTGAAAAAGCAAAAAAATCTTCATGGTCATGATATGGAAAATTGAAAATGCCCTAAATGGCCAACTTGTCAGCTTTCATATGAATGGTAGCTTTCACCTGGCGATAACTTAGAGGCTGTCTACTTTTTGGATTTAGTAGGTAAGTCAGTGGAGGAATACATGGGGGTATGCTACCTTAACTCTGCCTATTCACCCATTAACTCCTGTCTTGTGACACTGACAAAACTCTAAATTCAAATTAATTCTACATCCCTCACCCTACCCTTACACCCTGAAAAATCTGTCACAGCATTTATTTTCCATTATAATGTTTTGTCACATAACTTACATGGCTTTGGACATTGGTATGGATGATCCATATCCTCTGTTTTCTTTACAAATGTCCAAACCTTCAAACTCAACATGAAGAGAGTCCCACATTGGCTCCAGCTGTTAGGATATGAAATACAAACAGTGTTTTATATATCCAAAAGCAGTTGCAAGTGATTCAAAAGTACAAATTTTTATCATTATTTTTTCTGCAACATTTGCATACAAACAATTTATTTTATATCCCCATTTGAGGAGGAAAGATGGAGGGACCAAGTTTTCCACTCTAGGGTTCTAGTGCAACTATGGTTTGAAAGTATACTTTCATGATATTATCACCAAAAATTATCTACATCCCATTGTACGGCACCAACTAGGTAATGGTTGAAGTTGGCTTGAGGATTGAGTGTGCTAAAGGCATGCAATCTGAAGGTCCCTCCATCAAACTTCTGTGGAAACACTGGCAAGTATTGGACAGTCTCAAAATTCGCTTGTTCTGTCCAACTGTTTGTGGTGATGCCGAGATGGTTTAAATTAATAAATTAAAATTGGGGGTTACCTGATCTGATGTTATGTCTCAAAATACTGATATCATATTTCTAAGAAAAATAGCCTCAAAGCACAAGTTTCAATGAAGTCTATTAAAACATTTCCCATTTCACCAAGCTTGTAGATGCAATCTGACAACAGCCCCTGTAAGGCTAATAAGCATGAATGACCCCCCAGGGATCCACTTACTGATCTGATGGTATGTCTCTAAATATTGATATCATATATATAGAAAAATAGCCTCTCAGAGTGTACTGTTTAGCATATAAACTCAAGTTTAGCTTGGCCAGCCCAGGCATAAATTGGTTCCTTGAACAATGTGCAAGTCATAACCTAACATTAGCATAGCTCTGTTTGTTGTGGTAGAGAAAATAAAAACACACAGTTTCAAACTTATCTGCTCTTGTAAGACACCAATAACTAGAGTGGCAATGCAACTGCCTCTCAACCCTTCTTATGTTAGTGACTCTCCAGTTTGAAATTACACAAAATTTTGAGCACAATCAAGATCAATACGTAGCACTACATACATAAGTTAATTTGCTGGCAAGCTGGCAATATACACCATGTCGGGGAAATATCTGAGCTACTTTGTAGCTTTGATTGCCATCCCTGGTTCATCTTTTCACTGCATGTAACACTATCCTCAGAGGGGAATAGGGTAAAGAAACTATACTCATACAGTACACAAATACCACATATTTGTCCAGGGAAGTGCACAGGGAGGTTATCAAGTACTACCCTCACTTGCGCCAAACAAAATTGGTAAACAAAAATATAAACTACTGGATTAACATTACACCATACATTTCTAGTCTAAGAGTTGCTAGATAGTGCAGATTTGGGAAATTTTAAACTTGAAAGTATTTCTAAGTCCACTTCTAACATAACAAGCATGGATGCATTAATGTCTCCCTCGATTTCTTCCCCCCCCCCCCTTGCGATTAAAGAGTTTGGTTTTGCCACTGGTGCAGGACCTTGAGTCAGCAAAGTCCAAATCTGAACTTAGTTATTGACAACTGTATATTGACAATGTATCTTGTTTCTATTCTAGCTAGTCCAGGGCGATACAGATAAAAAGCAACGACCTATCTGAGTTTGATGTCTATACAACAGCAAGAAGGGTTGTGTTATGTAACAGACAGTTAATTAAGTATTTAGGAATGCTGATATCATGCTACATTAAAAATGCAGAAGACATTGCCTTCTACAGGGTACACCAATGTATAGGAAGTACAGTCAAGTATAGTAACTAACAACTTGTCCTTACGCACAGGCTTCATGGCATGAGCATGCCCTTCCAGATAAAGGGAAAATAATAAAAAAGACCATTTTTTTTGTTAAATCATGTCATGAAGAACAACCTTTGTTGCTATCTCAATTCAAAATCTTCACCACAGAATTTCCAAAATATCCATCAAGGGGTTTTTCCCCTTTCAGCTGAATTTCAAGGAAATTCAGCTGCTGACCATAACCTATTATCTCTTTTGTCAACATCTTATCTCTTTGTGTAAACAATGGTCATTCCAAAGTTAATGAATACCACCATTTCCGGCTTCACAATGGAAACTACACACTGCATACAATGCCAGATGGAATCTGCTTTAAGTGGCCTATAGCAGATAGGTGCCACAGATGCAGGTCTGCTAAACCTCTTTTCCCCAAGCTATGGGGTATAATTCAGAGATGGAGTCTTATGAGCAGTACCATAGCATGATGGAGATCTGAAGAAGATGAAACCTTTTGAACAGTGTTACAGACATTTCTCCCCATAGTGTATCACCTAAGCTCTCCCCACACTAGTGGGTTAAGCTATCGATTTCTTGAACACACCTGACCACAACTCTGTGCACACATTGAACAGAAGGAAAGGGTAAGGCACAGGTGTTAGATACCTTTCACAAACATTGCTGAAGGGGTTTTCCAACCTGCCAAAACTACTAATGGCCAAGTCCTTTCTTTTTCTGATAATATCACCATTCTTGCATCACCATAGTCACCACATGGTCAAGTTTTCTACTTCTCTTGTCTCCTTTTCACATATTATGGAACTTTTCAAAAGTGTCGGAAATTAATACGATTGTGAGAAGGGAAAAAAATTAAATTGTGTGAAATTCAAACTTTACCTTATCAACACCTGCACTCAATAGTACATCTCTGAGCCTTGGTCCTCTCCATATGGCATTGCTAATTGCAGCATTCCCCCATGGAACTCCCTGTTAATAAAAGAAAACATCCCTTTTACAAATGAAAAACACAGTTCATAACATCAAAATTAAATGATTAAATCTTCTTTCTAAATCTAGCTGGCCTCTGTTATCATGTCTTGGGTGGTATTGTTTCAATAATTGTTTGGTACCCCATTTCCAGGTTTATTCTGTAAAAATCGCAAGGTTTGCTATTTTTAAGGTTAGCAGGTCAAACCAGAAATCCAAAAAGCTTAGTGATTCCTTGCCACAGAAATGTGAGGCCTTTTTTCACACTGACATTGCTTTGCAATGTTTTTCAATTAACAGGGCTCCATAATGTGCCCACAAAGTACACATGTGGCATCCAATCTTCCTACATTGAGATCCCCCTTGCCTGTTGTGAACCCAAATGACATTTGACCTCCACCAAAAACTTCTGGGACCATGTATTCACTATGTGCCATCTACATGACAAGTTACTACCGTGTTTACAAGCAATTTCTAAGGAATTTACCTGTTGACCTCTTGTGACCCCAAATGACCTTTGACCTCCACAAAAATCAATAGGGATCAACTACTCAAGATGGCCAATGCACACACCAAATATGAGATTAGTCACACTTACTCTTCTTGAGATACCGTGTTTACAAGCAATTTCTAAGGAATTTACCTGTTGACCTCTCGTGACCCCAAATGACCTTTGACCTCTACCAAAAACAATAGGGATCATCTACTCAATATGACCAACCCACACACCAAATATGAGCATACACGTAGTCACATGTACCGTTCTCAATATATTGTGTTTACCAAGTTTTGACCTTTTGACCTCTCGTGACCCCAAATGACCTTTGACCTCCACCAAAAACAATAGGGATCATCTACTCAATATGACCAACCCACACACCAAATATGAGATTAGTCACACTTACTCTTCTTGAGATACCATGTTTACAAGCAATTTCTAAGGAATTTACCTATTCACCTCTCGTGACCCCAAATGACCTTTGACCTCCACAAAAATCAATAGGGACCATCGACTCAATATGACCAACCCACACACCAAATATGAACATAGTCACATGTACCGTTCTCGAGATATTGTGTTTACGAAGTTTTGACTTTTTGACCTCTTGTGACCCCAAATGACCTTTGACCTCCACAAAAATCAATAGGGATCATCGACTCGATATGACCAACCCACACACCAAATATGAGCATAGTCACATGTACCGTTCTCGAGATATCGTGTTTACAAGCCAAAGCATCACATACACACACACACACACACACACACACACACACGACATCACCATCACATAGATTCCTTGCCTGCCTTTGGCAAGGAATAAAAAATCTGTCAATGCTAGCTTCCTACCTTGAGATATTGTGTTCAAAAGGCTTTCAGTTTGTCCATGGTGACCACAGATGATCCCTGACCTCCATTAAATCCAACACCAACAAAAGGGATTGTACAAAACTATGACCCAGAAAACAAATACCTATCATTCGAAAAATGCTACAGTATATAGAATGTTCCAAACCATCAATATGTAATTTGATAGATCGATTTGTCGCTGGTGTTTACACATGGGCATTGTTTTTGGTAAGAGGCAAGGTGATATATTTTGTTTATTTTTTGCGTGCACTTAATTATGAGGTAATAATCATAGGTTTTCTATGTACACACTACTTCTTAATTACTGTGTTTTATATTTAAATGTATTGTTTAAGCATTTCAGTTCCAGATTTGATATGTTCTGGTCGAGTCACAGAAAATTTATGGGAATCTGCTAAGAGGTATAAAGTACAAAATAATTTATCGGTTTTATCTGAAACATCATTCAGGGACAATAAGGTTATTTTTATTATTGCTTTTGCAGGAATAAGTTATTATCATTTAATTCATTATATTATTTTCAGACCCCACAGCCAAAAAAGTCCAAAAAGACAAAAAAGTGATGAAAGAAGCAACTACGCAATTTAAAATGGATAATAACGGAGCAAAACTTACCCAGTCCTAACATACCCTACCGACTCCTTATTTTTCAAAGATCCAGCTAGTATTGACTACTTCTGACTCCATTAGGCCTCTATTAACACATGTTTAGTCTTGGATCTATTGTTTTTCTTTAAAAAAATTGTTTTTCGTCTTAGCCCAAATTTTTGGTCCATTCATGGTATGTGGTATGTCCAGCTATTACACCAAATGCCTCGTGAAATGTCTAGGAGTCTCCAAACAGGGTATTCTTTTTTATGGGTCAGAGTTTTGTACCTCGTTTTGTGGGTGTGTACAAAACAAAGATCTACAAAATGGAGATGGAAGACCTGACAAAGGTCTTTTGTCTTTGGTTTGTACACACCCCAAAGAGATGCTTTACCCCAATAGAGACCATCTCCTAGCCCCAAGGCATCTACATACAGCTTCCCATTTCGAGACATTGCATTATTCATTTTTTCAAAATGAGTTTGACCCCTGGTGACCCCATACAACATTCCACCAGAATCAACAGGGGCCATCTTCTTAGGAATAAATCTCTATACCTCATATGAAATCTATCAAAGTCTCCTAGCTCCTAGCTAAGGTCTATTTGTGTTTAACAAGGTTTTTGGGGTATGATCTGCAGCAATGCCAACAAACCTTCCAACAGTGCCAAAGCTTCTCAGGATCATTTTCTAGCCGTACAGCATTTCTAATGTTTTAATATGTACTATGCTTTACTTTACTTTACTTTAAGATATTCTATAAAGGTTTTCAATCTGACCCCTGGTGACACCAAATTATAATTTACCTGAGTGACCTCCATGAAAAACAATAGGGACCTATTTTTCATCAAAATGCATCAACACTACCAAGTGTCATAGTTAAAGAAATTTTGCTCACAAGGTTTTCAGAATTTGATCCCTGTCAACCCTAGGTGACCTCTGACCTCCACCCCCCAAAAAGGATCCTTTCTCTTAATATGGGGCATCTATGTACCAAGTTTGAAAACTGAAGATTTTTGTTTCTTGAGATTGCATGCCAATGTGCAAACATCAGAAACACCCATGCAGACAAACTAACACACACCCTCTACCATCAAAATAGGTCTTTCTCTAAAAAGGCCATGGCGGGCTCAACTTGGACCAATTGGTTGGAAAGCAGCCATAAAACTCAACCTAACCTAACCTAACTTCTTTTCATCAAAACCAAAAATGACTTATTTTGAGTATAAAATGTACTCAACTTTTACATGTATAAAAGGAAGTTAAGGAACTATGCTATTAGGTATTTACAGATGTAAATTGACAGGAACAAACTGCTTTTTAAACATTGATTGGATGACCAAGTAAACCCATCAGCCTATTTAGCTTATAGGCTGCCTTAAGCCTCTAATTATTCTACAGATAAAAAAAGCTTAAAAGTGGAATGTTTCCCCTCTCTGGATTATATAGTGTACATTGTATCTGATTTAGACAGCAAAGCTTGTGATAAACAGCAGATTTTGTTGTAAATGACCAGTGCTTTAAACAAAGGAGTCAAGCAATTATTGGATAAAACAATTACAGGTCAAAACATGTTTGATAACCTTGACAGCTGTTGGTCATAATAAGTTTGTTGTCTCAGCAACAGTCAAGCATGACAAATTGTTGAGAATGACAAATACACACAAAGAAGCATTAAAAGATGTGATGTACATACACTACCTTTGAATTCAGATTAAGGACCTAATATATGGATTTCATGTCATTCAAAAGAAATTGCCCATACCTGCAGACACCCATGGAAGCAATGTTAATACCACATGAGTGAAATACTACCAATACCAATTTGCTAGAGAAATTCACAGACCTGTTCATTCTTAACACTATCTTTCATTACTTACCCTAACTTTTTTAATCTTTGACATCTCTGTTCTTCTGTTGCCAGCACACTACAACAAAATCAATAAAAAAAAATACATGAAAGACAAATGCAGCAAGTTGCAAAAGAACTTTATTTAAATTGTCTTTGATATTATTTACATTCTCTTTACACATCACTTTATAAAACACACTTAAATGAATGTAATTGGGTACTTTTTTTGTTAAGTTTAATATTTCTGAGAAGATCAAACAATTCAACTTTAACCATGCATACCTTCCAAGTGACCCACATATCTCGGGTTTGACCAGCATTTGAACAACAAAACCCGTTGACTCGCCCAACCCTCTGAAAAACCCGCATTTCAAATGTCCGAAGTATTCTTAGTAAGAGAACCACACAAATTAACAAATAATTCACCGTATCAAAATAACTACAAATTCAGTAAATCATACCTAACAGTAAATTCAACTACTCGCACTGCTACACAATGAATAGGCCTAGGTATGTATGGACCTATGTTTGCTGTTGCAGCATCGCTATTGGCTAACCTTTGCAGCAGGTGTGGTACTGTATACTGTATATTACTGTCACAGCGTTAATAATGTAATAACATCAAGCAATGCTGCATTTAATGGCAAAAATTAAATGCCTACTTTGCGGGTTAGAGGCCAGGCTTGTCTTAGACTTTCCCATCAAACAAACGTTCTGGACTGTGTTTTCATGGCTAAAACGCCATGAGAGATGTACAGTACGAACACATTTGCTGGAAATCACTTGCAGCGTGGTATGACCGTCTATGACATATCCAGTTGATGATTGCAAACTGTACCGGTACTGCAACAACATTTATGGCAACAAAAGTGATTGAATATTGTGATTAGGAGAGGTCTTAGTAATTGCACATTTATGGGTATCTGTAAAATATTATTTTGGCAAATCTCTCAAAACAATATTTTTCTTGGTTACCACAAAAATTCAGTACCCGACTGAACTTTTTGAGCGGTAAACCTAGCGAAATTGTGTTGACTGATTTGCAAAAAAGTGCCCCCATTTTGCGTGTAGACACTTCAAAATTAAAAAAATTTTAGAAAGGGGAGGGGGAACCCCTTCCCCAGGCAAAGGTCTACCAACAGACAGATCAGTTGGACCCTCAACTAGCCTCGAATTATGGGAGCTACGCCATATTGCTGATTTCATACACCTTTGTCAAGCTATCAGAATAGATTAATAGAATGCACTTTACTTCTGATACTGTTGTGCAATCTTGAGCCAAGGGTCAGCTAGATATAGTCCCCTGTCTCATTGTTCACCTGCCTCATTGGTCCCCATCTCACTGGTCCCCTAATCAGCTTATTTCATACCATAAATGCCCCTTCTCACTAGATGAATGAGACAAGGGACAATGGAGTTGGGAAACAAATAAGACAAGTGACTGTAGACATTATCCCTTGAGCCAAATCCTGCTGAATAATAAAGAGTATGTGTATTTGATGCTGCTTTTGTACACACAGATCTCACACATGATGTTATTCTTATCACACCACTGGCAAACCAGAGGCTCCAGTTTTGGCACATAGCAAAACGATATCAGAAATGCAAACCAAAGATAATCATAAAATGTACATTAATCAGACAAACTACCCCTGTAGGGTTTAGAGCTGAACTTTGATAATACTTGACTCATTGACATATTAAAAGGAATCAAGAATGGACTTATCTGTAATAAAAAAGGTGTAAATATTTGGTCAGATAAAAATGCAGTTTGTGCACTACTCTTGAGGGTCAAGTGACTGTTTTACTGAATTGTGAAATTTATGGGGAGTTCTTGGTTTGCCTTGAACACAGTATGCAATATTCAAGTCCTGAAATACTATTGCATCTAGGTTCTCACTCTGACACTATTCTTCTAGTTTTATAAATTTTGTAATTTTGCAAGTTATTTATTAGTTCACACTATCATCCTTGGCATACCACATGTCACAGTTCCTTTGATGGCACATATCTAATTTGATCTAAATACAAGGACATCCTTATGCTGGTTATGGAATAGCACTTTTCAAAAACTACTGGATCCTTAATGCCTCTTGGAATTACCCTTCATAATTATGATCCCAACCAGTGTTATACTTACAGCATCTTTCTATCAACTCACCATAAGAGTTGCCATGATGGTTATCTGAGGATAATCATTTTCCAGTTGATTAACTGTCAAATTTAACTCCAAAGGTATGAGCCCTGTTACAGAAACCCTAGAAAATTGCAATTGAAAAAACAACTGAAAATGAATATTAAATAGAATCATTCCAACTAATAACTCTGACTTTTGTTACAGAACAAACTAGAGCAGCAATGCTGCAGAATCTCAATACTTTGTGGATGTTAAGGAGACAAAGTTTCCATATTGTTGCTAATATTTGATGTAAATGCAGTCCTCCTTTTGGCGCTTTGCATTAAAAAGATTATCCATCTATTGTTAATATCCTGATGCATTTCATGCTCAAATTCATAGAGAACTATTTTTACAATAATACTGTATCACTAAGTGAGGTGCACAATACTGTGTACCATACTGAAACAGAAAAGCAGAAATAATTAACCAGAAATGCAGATCAGTGACATCATCTAATAAATCCAACAGTCTAATGACAGCTGTTTTCCTCCTGCATTCCACACTATTTTCTCTCAAATCACTCTCCCTAATGCTATTTTCAGTCTCATTCAAATATTTTGGTATTTCACAATTTCTGAAGGAGTGAGAGCTATTTCTCTGCTGATATCTTTAGTGTTTGCATTGTTACACTGTATGACAAGTGTGTAAAAAGCCACCCATTCAATACAGTAATGTTACAGATCCTCAAATGGGTCTTTATTTTAATTAGGGTACCAATGGTAAAATACGCTGTTAAGGGCAACTGTCTCGCTATTTTAATCCACATTATTGTCTTTGCTATGCTTTCATTTTGTCCTCACTATTCATGTAAGTGCATACTCTTCAAAAAATAAAAATCATTGAAGTTAATCCTCCCAGTTTTGATGAAAAAGTGCCTAAAATCAGCAATTTTTTGGGGGCAAAAAGGATGACATTTAGACTACCATAGCAGGAGTTGCATTTTCCCTTATTTTTACACTTATTTTGCTCTGTTATTTTAACTTAAAGGGTTGATGGGGTATCAATTGTACTCTTGTAACTCATATTTTATGAGAAACTGAAACTTTTCTATTTCTTGGGGTTCGACGAAAGAGGGGTTCCACATGTAACTTTTGGTGTTACAGTTACAGTGTGAAATTTCAGGATCTTATTTTCCAGAAATGACC
The DNA here is from genome assembly GCA_037179385.1 of Holothuria scabra. Lineage (NCBI taxonomy): Eukaryota > Metazoa > Echinodermata > Holothuroidea > Aspidochirotida > Holothuriidae > Holothuria > Holothuria scabra. Next base: position 6,009,543 of record CM074187.1, on the reverse strand, counting down.
TACAGTAAACACTAAATCTTTCTTATTTTAGTGGTTAATTGAAGCCTGTGCATTGCTGAATGAAGATTTGGGCAAAAGACCATTGTACAGAAAGAAAAACATTCATGTAGCCATATTTTTCATTTTGACAGGCCACTTTGATGTTCCTGAAATACGTTACAGTGTGAACATTGGAAGTTAAAATACCACTACTTCCTACATTTGATATGTTGTCGTTTTTAGCTGAACTATACTTTTTAACATGGCTTTTAACTTACAGGCAATAAAGATGTGCCAACTTGTTTATGATTTGAAATATCATAAAATATTATTTTGGTGTTCCCTCAATCTCAGTTACACGTGGAACGCATTGTTTGTACCACAGAATTGAGATGAAACCCTTGACTAAGTAATCATAAGAGGTTTCAGCTTCAAATTGCTAAGATTAACTAAATAAAACACATTTATGATATTAAACAAATCAGTATCTAGTCTAAGTGGGATAAACTTATTTTTGGTGTTCATGTTACACGTGGAACTTAAAATTTCCAATGAATGTGGCTATTTTGAGGTCAAACGTAACCTGAGCATTCATAAAAACAACTTGTACAACATCATTTAGGCCTAAGCCTACAATGAACTTAGTAAATATAGCAATTCCACCAATGGTTTGGTATCATAAATGATGGAACATGAATTTAGGACTCTTAAATGTCATGTCACAGTCTGGTACCCTAATTTAAATGAAGACCCAAATACACTTCAATCAACTCTTGAGCGGTTAATTTTTTCATCACAACTTAGAGACACTTTGATCATGCCTCCAAGACACATTTTGTGCACTACAATGTAGCTCCAAGCCTCTGACATCTGAAAGTTCAACTACAAAATGTAAACATTCTCAGTCAGTAGGTATCTATACCTAGCAACCAAAGTGCTGTGTGCAAAGAAAATTGAAGTTTCCATGACAACTGAAGAGTTTAACCATAAAATTTGCAAAAATTACTTCGCAAACATCACTTTTTAATGCCTCCCACCCAAAGAACATGCTCTCAAATTCTCAAAGACATTGACCACTGATCAAGTCATATAACCTTGCTCTAAAGAAACTTCATCAACTGGCTAGTGTGACAATATCTCAATACATGTTATCTATTGATATAATCATACCACTATCTACATTTTAACTATGTGCATGTAACTTTGATAAACAACATTAAGAAGACTTAATACAATCTTATCTTTGAAATGGATGGTAATTGAAGTTTATGGAGGGTAACAGTTTCAACTTCACCTTTGACAAGGTCTGCCTATTTACCTGACACCAGCAACAAATTACTACGTGCAAGATGTCACCCATACAAACCATTTGTTTAAATACTGTAATACAGCCTGATACTGTCACATCTTTTGCAATAAGAGTCTTGAGCAGGCATGACAAAAAAAACAATACACAGCTAGGGAATAATTTCACACATTTTGCAAACTATGCAAAATGCTATACTGTAGACCTTTAGAGTGTACAGGATTTGCTAGATTCCATTTTGCTATTTTCATGCTGAGCTGAAGGTCAAGCTCAAGGTCAATCTTTGTTCAGACTCTCATTATTTTTCCTTCTTCAGAGCCTAAGGAATAATTTTTGATGCAATTTATTTGGACAACAGCTTATCCATATTAAAAAACTTAAAAACTCTCTTAATAAAACCCATTCTCAACTCCTAAATTCCCCTTTTTGTATATGTTTATCATATTTCCAGTTTTACGGAAACTAGATGACCCCATATGATTTCCAGCAGATTCCACTCTGTATCCCATACTTCCCAGGTTGATCGCATGAGCCATGATGGACATCTGTAGCAGCTTCATCCAGAAGTCCACTTTAGAAGACCGCCCTCTCTTTCCCAGCGACATTTCCTGGAAAAGAGATGGGCCCAATTTCAGCGAATTCCTTTGTTTCACCCATGACTAAGTCTGCATTATCCATGGGACTTTTACTGCACGTGCAGGGAAAAACAAAGGATTCAGTTGACTTCCACTTCTCACTCCGCCGACACGACAAGGCAGAAGCCTCCGTCCTATTTGAGATTTACTATATTCCCGTAATTATTGACGCCAATAATTATTCGACTTTTTCCCGAAGTTAGAACATTCATATGGGTGTTCGTAATTTATATTTAGCATCGCCGAGCGAATACCCGTTCAACTACTTCAAGGAGAACTCACTTTTATCTCTACCTTAGCAAAGCCACATGGTTCGCGACAGGAGAGTAAGAGTTTAAAGTTTCTTATTAATTTATTTCATTGGAATACTTCGCATTTTACATTATATTTGGATATTGACCCGGACTGGACACTTGACCACGGATTTAGCCAGAGTGATTATTTACACGGACTTCGGATTTGTTTTTGGGTGAGTACATTTCCGATTTCTTACATCGATCTGTCCACAGTCAATCCCCACTCATTCTCTAAACATTGAACATTTCGCTACCAATTTGTAGGAAAATCTTCAGTGCATTTCAGTTGTGCAGTGAATGATAGTTTACTGTGATATGCATAACTAACTAGGTCTGGCTTCACAGCAAAGCTGGCTACAAGTTTAATACACCTATAGTATTCCAACCAGGGACATTTCAGCTATATACACAGAAATCCTCAACATTTGCTAGCCTGCTACTACAATATTAACCCACTCAAAGTACTGGAACTGTATGTGGGGTACATTTGTGCTTTCTGTCCCTCTAGTTGCTTGCAGATGGCAACAAAACAAGAGGGACAGAAAGCACAAATGTACCGCACATACAGTACCAGCACTTTGAGTGGGTTCATAGTGTACAGCAAGGTACTTGTAAAATAGCAATTTGGCAAGGCCATCTGCATATCATAATGGCCAGATTTTGTATAAAGAATGTTTTGGGGGTTTGACCCCTGTGACCCCAGATGACCTCTGACCTCCACCAAAATCTTCAGTATTCTACCTCTCAGTATGGGACATCTGTGTACCAAGTTTGAGAAATGTCAGATCTTCCCTTCTTAAGATATCGTGTAAAAAAGCAAAGCATCACAAACACACACAGGGTACAGAGAACAGTTCCTCAAAATGAAATCATCGGAATTCCCGTTAAGCCATGCAGCTCGTGAATGCTTGTGAATGTGAGGGCTGGCTCTTGCGTATCACGTGACAGAACTCATGCAGTTACTGAGTTTTCTGGTACCTATGCCAGTAACGAGCTCCGCGAGAGCAAGGAAAGACCTGCAAGGCTTGAGCTCTCGTGAGTGCCTGTACCTAGCACACACACATACATACTCTGACCTTTTACTCATACTGTACAACCTGAGTACCTCATTGTGTTTTCCTTTGCTCCTGCTTCCTTACATAAACTTAACAATAAACCGTCTATTGTTCAAACAGGAGAAGACTCAAGAAATCTATTGAATTTCCACCAGAAGACCTAAAATCCATTGTACCAGTCCTATGTTTGAATACAAACAAGTACACACATACGCACATACATACACAAATGCCATCATGAATGCATAGGTTTTTCTTTTCATCAAAACCAAAAATCTACTCACAGATGACTTCTAGAGTCAATGACTGGAACTGGTGCATGATTGCGTATGTAAAACTGATCTGCAGGAGTAACAAAATGTTCTCTCAGGACACTGACTGGAGGTTCAGCATTGAAAGGTCGAACTTCGTTGATAGTGAAGTTGGCTGCTCTTTTGGGTTCTTGATTATAACTTGCTGCCATGGTTTATGCAGTATTGCATGCAACTGTCCGGCACATCCACAAAATCAACACCTGTAGATCAAAGTAAGCAAGCATTAAATATACTCCACATCAAGAAATATTGAACACCTAACATGGGTACAACTTTATGTGAGCCTTTAATTCATGCACTTCCAGACCAACTGTGCCTCATTCTGATTTCTGTTCCCAACATCAAGAAATTAAGAGGCCCTTACTAAAGGCATCAGAAAATTGTTGTATTTCCAGTTAATCTTATCTGAAATTCACACTCTAGCTGGCAGCTGGTAAGAGGATTTTTTGTTGGACAGTCCGTATCAACAATGAATCATGAAGTTGTGTGAGTATCCAACTAATAGATCCACTGTGATAGTAGAGTTTAGCTGAGTGTAAACAATATGAAAGGTCTTCATGTTTAGATACTTAAGCTAGATGCAAACAGATAAGATGGTGTGAAACAGGAAGTCAGGTTCATAATTTTGTAATGACACTTTTGGGGAAAGAACTGTAGTATCAGGTTCACAGTTCCCTAAAGCAGGAATTTTAAATAAAAACCTAAAAAATTTGCATACAATACATCTGAGTATGTATCACTTTATCTTTATGTACACAACAACAGGAATTTGTTGATGTTCAAGGTGCATAAGGGTTGACTCTGAATGCAAACAAATTTGTCTAATTATTCTTTCATTGTACTTCACTTAACCTTTGCATATAAATCAATTCCAAGAAATGGTCATCGTGTACTGTATTTGATCTTAGTGTTTCAGGCCTCATCTTATAACTTTTTGGTGTAACCAGGAAGCAGCACCAATAGATTAGCTTCTACAACCCCAGGCCACAGTGCGTTGATTTGGTCTAATGTTAGTGACACAGTTGGCCTATGGGAAAATATCTTGACTCAGAGGAAGTTCTTCCATAATCAGAAACCCTTAGCAGTGACTCTGCCCCATGTCTTGAATCAAGTGTCTGCAAGTGTATGTTGAACACCTTCAGCAGAAGTATTTTTGTTCAATCTGAATGTTTTTAATCAGGTTCGACTTGTCTCAGGGGCCAAGATGTCCTGTGGCTGAAATTTCTTGGGGCCAAGATTCCTCAGTGGCTGAGGGGGATTCTAAAACCTGTGATGATGTCATGGCCATGATGCATGGAATTTACTGTTACGTTACATCTTTAATTAGGCCCTGCTATACTTTTCAATGAACATTCTGTTTAAGTAACTGTAAGTAATTCCATGAAAGAACTACCTATGGTTACTCAGCATAGTCACTGGCACAAGTCAAATAAAGAAATACTGATGATAAGGTCACCCGTCATTATAAACAAATTTTTAGGAAATTCCCCAAGTGACCACCTCAGATTTTGATGATTTTCACACATTATTTTGAGGCATAGACAAAAGGAACACACTAAAATTACAGACTTCTAAAAAGTATTGTTCAATACCTTATTTTCATACTGAATGTTGCTTTTGAGATGTTTCACGAATTTGAATGATGGTATCTTGTTTGGTTACACAGTTATGGGTCCTTGGATATGGTGGTCTGTGACATCTGGAGAGTTTTAGCAAAGAACAGGACTGGATGACCAACTTTACGGTAGGTATTAAAGTGTACCTCAAGTCAAAAAATTAACCAGAAAGCCAAAAGGCTTAGTGATTCCTTGCTGCTGAAATGTAAGGCCTTTTTTCACATTGCTTTGCAATGTTTTTCAATTAGCAGGGCTCCATAATGTGCCCACAAAGTACACATGCAAGGCATCCAATCTTGAGATCCCCCTTGCCCGTCGTGAACCCAAATGACATTTGACCTCCACCAAAAACTTCTGGGACCATGTATTCACTATGTGCCATCTACATGACAAGTTACAGGACCCTACAAGTGATCTTTCTTGAAAGACTGTGCAGGAAAGCTTGTCAGGCTTTGAACATGCTGACTCCAAATGAACTTTGACCTTTGGGAAAATCAATAGGGATCATCTACTAAATATGACCAATCCACACACTAAATATGAGCACAGTCACATGTACCGTTCTTGAGATACCGTGTTTACGAAGTTTTGACCTTTTGACCTCTCATGACCCCAAATGACCTTTGGCCTCCACCAAAAACAATAGGAAACATCTACTCAATATGGCCAACACACTCGCCAAATATGAGCACAGTCACATGTACCGTTCTCGAGATATCGTGTTTACGAAGTTTTGACCTTTTGACTTCTGGTGACCTCAAATGACCTTTGATCTCCACGAAAATCGATAGGGATCATCTACTCAATATGGCCAATGCACACACCAAATAGGAGATTAGTCACACTTACCGTTCTTGAGATACTGTGTTTACAAGCAATTTGTAGGGAATTTGCCTATTGACCTCTCGTGACCCCAAATGACCTTTGACCTCCACGAAAATCGATAGGGATCATCTACTCAATATGACCAACCTACACACTAAATATGAGCATAGTCACATGTACAGTTCTCGAGTTATCATGTTTACAAAGTTTTGACCTTTTGACCTCTCATGACCCCAAATGACCTTTGATCTCAACCAAAAACAATAGGGATCATCTACTCAATATGAACAACCCACACACCAAATATGAGCATAAACACATGTACCGTTCTTGAGATATCGTGTTTACGAAGTTTTGACCTTTTGACTTCTGGTGACCCTAAATGACCTTTGATCTCCACGAAAATCGATAGGGATCATCTACTCAATATGGCCAATGCACACACCAAATAGGAGATTAGTCACACTTACCGTTCTTGAGATACCGTGTTTACAAGCAATTTCTAGGGAATTTACCTGTTGACCTCTCGTGACCCCAAATGACCTTTGACCTCCACGAAAATCGATGGGGATCATCTACTCAATATGACCAACCTACACACTAAATATGAGCATAGTCACATGTACAGTTCACGAGTTATCATGTTTACAAAGTTTTGACCTTTTGACCTCTCATGACCCCAAATGACCTTTGATCTCAACCAAAAACAATAGGGATCATCTACTCAATATGAACAACCCACACACCAAATATGAGCATAGTGACATGTACCGTTCTTGAGATATCGTGTTTACGAAGTTTTGACCTTTTGACTTCTGGTGACCCTAAATGACCTTTGATCTCCACGAAAATCGATAGGGATCATCTACTCAATATGGCCAATGCACACACCAAATAGGAGATTAGTCACACTTACCGTTCTTGAGATACCGTGTTTACAAGCAATTTCTAGGGAATTTACCTGTTGACCTCTCGTGACCCCAAATGACCTTTGACCTCCACGAAAATCGATAGGGATCATCTACTCAATATGACCAACCTACACACTAAATATGAGCATAGTCACATGTACAGTTCACGAGTTATCATGTTTACAAAGTTTTGACCTTTTGACCTCTCATGACCCCAAATGACCTTTGATCTCAACCAAAAACAATAGGGATCATCTACTCAATATGAACAACCCACACACCAAATATGAGCATAGTGACATGTACCGTTCTTGAGATATCGTGTTTACGAAGTTTTGACCTTTTGACTTCTGGTGACCCCAAATGACCTTTGATCTCCGCGAAAATCGATAGGGATCATCTACTCAATATGGCCAATGCACACACCAAATGGGAGATTAGTCACACTTACCGTTCTTGAGATACCGTGTTTACAAGCAATTTCTAGGGAATTTACCTATTGACCTCTCGTGACCCCAAATGACCTTTGATCTCCACCAAAAACAATAGGGATCATCTACTCAATATGACCAACCCACACACCAAATATGAGCATAGTCACATGTACCGTTCTTGAGATATCATGTTTACAAAGTTTTGACCTTTTGACCTCTGGTGACCCCAAATGACCTTTAATCTCCACGAAAATCAATAGGGATCATCTACTCAATACGGCCAACCCACACACCAAATATGAGCATAGTCACATGTACCCTTCTTGATATACCGTGTTTACAAGCAATTTCTAAGGAATTTACCTATTGACCTCTCTGGTGACCCCAAATGACCTTTGATCTCCGCGAAAATCGATAGGGATCATCTACTCAATATGGCCAATGCACACACCAAATGGGAGATTAGTCACACTTACCGTTCTTGAGATACCGTGTTTACAAGCAATTTCTAGGGAATTTACCTATTGACCTCTCGTGACCCCAAATGACCTTTGATCTCCACCAAAAACAATAGGGATCATCTACTTAATATGACCAACCCACACACCAAATATGAGCATAAACACATGTACCGTTCTTGAGATATCGTGTTTACGAAGTTTTGACCTTTTGACCTCTGGTGACCCCAAATGACCTTTAATCTCCACGAAAATCAATAGGGATCATCTACTCAATATGGCCAATGCACACACCAAATATGAGATTAGTCACTCTTACCCTTCTTGATATACCGTGTTTACAAGCAATTTCTAAGGAATTTACCTATTGACCTCTCTTGACCCCAAATGACCTTTGACCTCCACGAAAATCGATAGGGATCATCTACTCAATATGACCAACCTACACACTAAATATGAGCATAGTCACATGTACCGTTCTCGAGATGTCGTGTTTATGAAGTTTTGACCTTTTGACCTCTCGTGACCCCAAATGACCTTTGATCTCAACCAAAAAACAATAGGGATCATCTACCCAACATGACCAACCCACACACCAAATATGAGCATAAACACATGTACCGTTCTTGAGATATCGTGTTTACGAAGTTTTGACCTTTTGACCTCTGGTGACCCCAAATGACCTTTAATCTCCACGAAAATCAATAGGGATCATCTACTCAATATGGCCAATGCACACACCAAATATGAGATTAGTCACTCTTACCCTTCTTGAGATACCGTGTTTACAAGCAATTTCTAAGGAATTTACCTATTGACCTCTCATGACCCCAAATGACCTTAGACCTCCACGAAAATCGATAGGGATCATCTACTCAATATGACCAACCTACACACTAAATATGAGCATAGTCACATGTACCGTTCTCGAGTTATCGTGTTTACAAGGTTTTGACCTTTTGACCTCTCGTGACCCCAAATGACCTTTGATCTCCACCAAAAACAATAGGGATCATCTACTCAATATGGCCAATGCACACACCAAATATGAGATTAGTCACACTTTCCCTTCTTCAGATACCGTGTTTACAAGCAATTTCTAAGGAATTTACCTATTGACCTCTCGTGACCCCAAATGACCTTTGACCTCCACGAAAATCGATGGGGATCATCTACTCAATATGACCAATCCACACACCAAATATGAGCATAGTCACGTGTACCGTTCTCGAGATATCGTGTTTACAAGGTTTTGACCTTTTGACCTCTCGTGACCCCAAATGACCTTTGATCTCCACCAAAAACAATAGGGATCATCTACTCAATATGGCCAACCTACACACCAAATACGAGGTTAGTCACACTTACCCTTCTTGAGATATCGTGTTTACAAGCCAAAGCGTCACATACACACACACACACACACATACACACACACACACACACACACATACACACGACATCACCATCGCATAGATTCCTTGCCTGCTTTCGGCAAGGAATCAAAAAAATATATATTAAAGACCATGAAAAATGAATTCCAACAGTCCAACTCCCATCCTCATAGGACATTTCTGAGCTGAGATATAAAACGAAGTTTATTCACTCAAATTAAAATGGCACATTGTGCAATAATTTGTGACGTCACTCTTGTACTACTCAAATTACAATCTTTGTATTTCTTTGTTTTTCTGAATGTTACTGCACCTTGTAC